>JAEUYN010000726.1:259262-339939 GCA_018257835.1 Euura lappo
AGCCTGATAAAAACTTACGCGGCACCTTGCTTCTTCCTCGAGTTTGAGTGCGTGCAGGCGAACGGTTATCAAGAAATCGTTAAGCACGACCAATAACCGTCTAATGCCTTGTTATTCATCCTTAGTGATAACTATAAGGGAACAAGTGGCATCAACGCCCAGCCCGAACCCCTTGACCTAGAAACTTGAAATTTGGGCAACATATTCCTTTCCCTCCGTAAACACCCACTAAGAAGCGATTTTTCGAAATTCGCCCCACAAGGACAAATGAAAGGGGTAAAACATGTTTTTGCGGATTCATGGATATCTCCTCGGCCCGATGAGATATTGACTTCGTTTTGGTTTCAAATTATTGCTTATTCAAATACCTAGAAAGTAGTTTAAGCGTTTTTTGAAATTCGACTCCTAAGGGATTGAAAAGGTGTGAAACCAATTTTTGAGGCGCAAAGCGCCGACCGGGGTGGGCGGGCGAAGCGCACAGCGACGGAGCCCCTAGTTAGTGATAACCAGAGCTGCATTGCTAGCAGCTTACCGAGTTCAAGTATCGGCTGGAGACTCACTTTACTCTATTCATCAGAGCGCCGCGGAGCTTCCACCGCGAACACTGCACCATGCGTAACGAGGCAAAACTCGGGCCTGAACAGTTGGCACAGTTTCCTTCCGGCTTTGATTTGCAAAATGAGTGAAACAATTGGTTTTCATTGAATTTGATAGTTCGGAGAATGACTTTTGCGGCGTTGATGTTTCTTTCAGAGTTGTAATAGCACCGCGAACGCGTAAATAAATTAACCGAGTAGAAGAAGTCGAGGCGTGAAATATCGAGGCAACTGGTGGAATAAATTAATTTACGCGGTCGCGAGAAATGAGAATTAATGGGACGTCTCTCGAGGTCTAGTGTGCACGTTCGCCGACTCTCTTCCTAACTTTAAAAATCGTGAAGATACCTACACAAAGTCATTGTCTGTACCTTCTTCAAAACAGCTCTGCGGTATAACACGTAGCCCAGACACCGTGCTGACTCATCATCGATCTCAGAAATTGAACCGAAGACGGTTTCATTGATCTGTCACGATGACGGACAATCACGCGCGCTTCGAGTTGTCACTCACAGTACGGAATAATCGTATTAAACTGTGACTCCCAATCAAGACGTCTTTCGACCATACCGTGCAATCGTGCGATCCACACGAATTTGCCTATTACTGGTCTCATTTCGTTCTATGAAAGAACGAGGAGCGGTTTTTATCACCGAATCATCAATTTGACGCCGTTTCACGGTACGATCAACGTTTAACGTAGCCCGTTGCTTACCGTTTTTTTTGTTTTTTGTTTTTAATCGTTGGTTGGCTCAGGGCATTCATCAGGTACATGTAAACTGCAGGCAACGCGTAGGATGATGCACCAACAGAGACGATCATCTCGACGGCCGACCGTTGAATACTAATTTAAATATTAAACCATGCAAGGCAAAATGTAAATAATAGTACAGTTACCACGAGGCATTTACATGGCCGTGTTCTGTTGGGCGAAACCGGGCAACGAGGCCACCTGCGTGGTGCGGTATAACTGAAAATCCGGTGGAGCTGTTTCACCTCTCAGCACCTTCTGGATCAGGTCAAATGTTGAAATTACCGATCAGACTAGACTTTTGTTCGCTAAACGTTTCACGATCAAACAACTTGATTCTCCTGGGAAAGGGGTTAATCGATTTGTCGCGATCAATCAGATTGTTGAGCCCAACCCCTGATTCCCCACGGTACCTACGTCACAAGGCAAGTGACGTTTTCGTACAACTTCAGATCATCCCGTGTTACGTTAGGTACGTAAATTTCACACAACTCTGTCAGTATCTGCAGTGCTAATTGCCGACTCGCGAACACTTCAATCATACGAATTGTTCATTACCTCGCCTCCTGATCAGCTGGTGCATTACCGAATCATGTGGGGTATATGTTTTAGTCAATACTGTGAATGCCGCTTGATGGTATACTCTAGGGTGTGTATTAGCTGTACCGATGCATCCCGAATTAAGCCGCACACAGTGTCGCGACGTGCTTCTGAATTGATCATCGGCCTGTGAAATTTCGCGTCAAAGCTAATCAGGGCGTTGTTGGGTTGGATGCGTTGATATTGTGTGCGGGTCGGTATAATAACACCTAACACGTTCGCACGAGGCTCCATTGTGCAACTGATTTTACGGGCTCCTGTTTACACACCTGTGTACATTGTTCCCCATCTACGGTATTTTCACACGTTATAATCGCCCCGTGGCTGGCAGAAAGAGACTGCGAAGTGAAGACAGAGATCGGAAGAGAGAGAACCGAACCGATCTCTGATTCGAAACGGATCCCCGCCTTATCTGATCTTCTGCTCCAGCGTCGACTGACCAGTGTTCACTGCACGGCTAAACATGACGGTAGACGTCGACCAAAAGGCGAGGTAATTAATCTTGGATTCGTGCAACGACTCGATGGACGCATACTCCGTTTGCAGAGCCTCGAGCGGTAATACAGCATCGCCGCATCGCAGAGGGCGGGGGCACGTGACGTTAATTAATCTAATGCGCTATTGATATTATAATTAGTCCGAGCTGCAGGCGGTCAATTGACCGCGTGGGCGATACGCCAGGGAGCGAGGTCTAGAGGCAAAAATGTGATCCCGGCAAGCATTAAATGCAGTGCGGGACAGGCATAACCGACTCTGCAGATTTTACGTTTCTGTGTTGACTGGGTGATTAGTGAGGTGCAGGACGCGGTAAATCACGTAACGGGGACTGTACGCGCGATTTCCGGTACCCGATTTAATCGAGGCAACCTTTCCTGAGTGAAATTAGTGTGAAGATCAAGAATGGTATGGAAACAATGAAATTCACGATATTACGCAAAGTAGCCGATGGCTATCTTCCCAGAACTGAAACCGCTCGTCGACCCTTGCTGACAGGAACAAATACTACTCTTATCGAACGTACAGGAAGCGGACTGCTACCCGCGGAGCGTCCAAGAGCGATAGCCTGTCCGATTGTTTGGATAAAAGTTCCAGATTATTAGGAATTTTCATCGAAATCCGATCGTCGATTTTCACGAATCGTTCACATACTGTGGTGTTTAACTTCCAAAGTGTACAATCAACGGGGGCTATTACAGGTCCCACAATTCAGCAGCTTTTTCCGCTTTCAATACAATGCCGGATCGGCCAGGGCTACCCTCGCCGAATCATCCGGTCAATTTGGACAATTTTGGTCTCCGGTAAAAGGGCACTAGACACAGGGAGAATAGTGGTTCGTGACAGCCAGAATTGTATCAATACTTCCGTTTATTTCGTTGGGGAGGTGGTTCCACGTGCTTTATCCTTTCATCCTTCCATCCGGTTATTTTAGAGCCCCGGATCAGCACGATATTCGGATATAGTTTAGTGCCTACGACCTCCGTACACATCCGCTCAGATATGTTACAGGTACTATATAGCTCTCGAGACACCGTCATCGCGTGTCTCGCGTGTCGCCTTTCGCGTGATATCTTATATACTTGAAAGCCCCGGTATCACACGACGTCAATCTTCCACTCCGAAGCCGCCTCTATGCCATGGCACGGTCGTATTCGAACTTTGACCTCTCACATGTAGCCTGAAAGCCTGCACGAGTCAAACGCTGCAGAGACGAACGATCATAATGATCGTTAGGAGATGAATTAATCAGGGCTATTCTCTCGCTCCCATTTCGCTCGGTTCCACCCATACGCTCACCCAGATATACGGAAGGGCACAGAAGTTCCCCTGGCTAATGCCTTGCGAAAATCGGGTTCCTGTATCTCATTTCGAACCACTGCACTGCAAGTAGGCATTAGGAGAGATAAGTGGCGGCTGTGGCTTGTACGTACATATGTAAGGGGTTGGTGGATTTAAATATACGATTAGCCGTAATGGATACCGCCGCAAAGACATACGATATGTACATAATAAATTGATAGGGGTTCCCCGTCTTACTTACCTGCATGTGCCTACTACTGTAGTAATACGGTGCATTTTCGTATCAGATGTAGCTTATTGATTATGGTGGCACAATGCATAGTTCAGACTTTAGCTGAACGCTACCATTATTTCCTCAACTAGAACCTGATGAATTCAGAATTTGAGTTATCGCGTTCGACATTTCCACAAATGACTACTATGATATTTGCTTGAACCGCAACACAAGAGAGTGCAGAGACACTCATATTTAAAACACCATCGAGGACCGGGGAATAGGAAGATTGAATAAATCTCCGGTGATCCTGGTGCGGATGATGAAGCTGAATAAATATATCGAGTATGTCGATATCTTCCAGTTCGGGATGGAGACATGTCGGAAAAATATTTTGACATCTCTTCGGATTTGTTGTGGATAGTGACCTTCATCCTTGCTCGTAAATAAAAAAAGAGATTTCCGTTTCCGGTTATTTTCGCTGAAAATAACTTTACCCGTCTTGAATGGCTACCCTGATTGACATTCTTTTCATATTAATCCGTCTGACTAATTTGCTGCTCGCCTCAGCCAGATATTGCTATTCAGTCCGTGTCCCCATAAAGGCGACATATCCCCAGCTCGACTACCTCGAATAATGGCTTGCGCCCCCTGGTAGGCGACGTAGATACATTCACACACGCATTTGTACGAGATTTATATTAAGGAATTACTGAGAACAGGCCACACATTCAGTCGAGCAATTCCTAGAAATTAATTGACGAGCGTATATCGGTTTATCATTGATGATCTTTTTGGGTCACCCTACCCGTCGATTAAATTTTCTGCGAACGATGCTCATAAAGTGAAATAAGCGAAATTCTCCATGCTTGTGGTCGGCGTCCACCAAGTTGTTCATTTTGTGGTCTTCAAGGTTTGCAAAAATAGCCAGTGAAAGAAAGAATACAAAATTAGGATTCCGCTGAGTAGAGCGTGAATAAATTTCTCTCATGGTCGGTTTTAGCTGAACCCATCTTATATAAGGCATAACAAAAGACTGCGTACGTATACGAGGCGTCTGAAATGCTAATGAAATTCCTTCCGTTCGCCCGCATCTCACACAATTGTATCTCTTGGTTGTCTACAATACTATCTGTCTGGAGACACGTCCGCAAGGCAGCACTTGGGCAAATGCTGAGGAAATTAATGGAATTCCACGAAGCGGTGAAATTTCGTCAACTCGGGCGTTAGGCAACGAAGGGAACGGGCTCGATTATGACGGGTGAAGCTTCATAAATTCTGATTAATTCCTACCCGTGAAGAATTATCCCCCTTTCTTGTAATCATTTTTCCCCCCACTCTCTTTCTCTAACTTTGCAAGTGTTTCAACTCTCTGTGAAAACGTATATTCGCATTATCGCGAAGCAAAACTGTGACGAGTCACTAAATTTCGCAATTGTGTCGGGCCATTGTGTCACGATACTGTTTTTCCTTCTCTGGCGATAAACTTCGCGAAGACGAATTACCCCGCGACACACACGTGCTATTAAGCGCTGACGAAATACCGCGAGACACGACCGACTACGCAATCCGAAAATCCTCACGCAAGTATCTTACATTCTTTTGTCTCTGCGTTTCAGGTAAGCCTAAACTTCCCGGAGTTTTGCCGCTGAGATTCTCCCGACGTTATTGGTATCAGGTAAGAGCTACCCTCGTCTTTGCCCTTCTCTTATCGAAATACTGCGGCCTATCGAGTGAGATATAAAAGAAGGTCTCGAGAACGGTTTTCGAAAGTTGTGCCCTCTCGGTTATCTACCTCGGGGCAAAGACAAACTAATACAAGTACCGGTACGGGGTTAGAAATCGGCGGAGGGGGATGAAATTGACTCTGTCAAGCCGCTCGATATAAGGTGCGGGTGAACCCAACTTCCCGCTAATAGCTTTTAACGGGAAATAAATTAGAGAAGTTGAACACAGATAAGCAGGATAACCGCTCCGAGCACTCAAAACTGCGGAATGTCCGGGATTAGGCATACGTACCGCAGATACCAAAATACTCTAGAATTCCTGTCGCTCTATCGATCCAGCTCCTTATCGAACATTCCAAGTTTTCTATTTTCGGAATTGAATATAGCTGAAAGTTGTGACTTGAAGTTACGTTACTTGAATGTCCAACGTATGGATCAAGTTTTTCAATTATACTAATGATGTTTACTGCACTCTGATCATTCCGCTTCGTTTCATTCCAACTTTTCGTTAGGTTGATCATCACGACCGTACCGTCTACCTCATTCATTGCGTCGATTTCGGGGGGTGGAAATTCGACACGGGTATCGATAATACTTCTAACGATAGTTTCGGGGACACAAACTTGTCCGGTTATCGGCACCCGGAGGTTCTCATGTTAATTGCTTGCACACTACTCCCGTATGTGGCATAGTTGAATGGGGTTCGAAGCTGTGTGCGTGGCTTGTTTATTCCCACTGATCCCCGGCTGACGATAAACAGCGAACAATTTGCAGCGCTTGATTACAGGTATTAAAAATCCAATTTCTCGCTCCAATTGGAGCATTGTTTCACCGTGAGTTAACAGAACGAGATTTTGTGCGTGATGAATTGATCGTTTTGAGGGAAATGATTGCTCGTTGAGGTGGGTCGCGGAGATGAATGCGAAAAATTAATTCGCAAAACAATACGATAAAAAGTGAAAGCCAGGAAACCTGGAATTGCTTTGTTCGTAATCGCGATCGCCCAACGTTCTAATAAAACCGATCTCGAATCGCCACGTATATCTTTCTACAAGCTGCTCGTTAGCAGATCGCGTCGCCGTTTGCACACTGCACTGGCGCAAACTTCGAACGGGTCAGAAAGAGAGGCTTTAATGTCTATATAAGTACTGACCGCGAACGGGGCCCCGGTTAACCACCTTCTACGATGCTCCCACAACAAATTGATACGCGCTCAATCCTCATCCTCACGGTTAACTACTTAATACGCGGGTCGCGCTGGGGCAACTGACCCCAAACGATCTTAAGGCAATCGGTTCTGTTACTGTCTCAAGACCGGATCAAATGTCGGAGCATCATCAGCGAGTAAAAGGCAGTTTTAATCTCTACATTTCCAAAACTCTTCAAAATCATGAACGACGTTGGATGAGGTAGCGTCTGTGTTTGATCGTGGTCGTCAATGCGGAGCTAATTGTGGGGTTATGTGGTCGTTAATAATAAACGGGTGTATCGACCACCGCGGTAGAATCGGTAGGCGTATGGTGTAGCGGCGAGATTGAACCGCGCGAAACCCGGTGGCAAAGGTAATACAGGTAATAGCTAACGGATAGCGGCACGGGCAGACTAGGTTGGAGAGTTCTAGACCGTGGCGGTGGTCGGGAATCGGTCGTGACAGCGAGCGGTTACAGCCTTCGGCTAAACCAAGATATCGTCGATATAGTCGGTTAATGCAAGGGGTGACTTAACGGTCGGGTATACCGAGGCCTGGTATTTCTATGATAACACTGCACTGTGGTGTGAAGTAAGAAATTATGTTCTAGAAAAATCAAAGACTCATGCGTCAAACCGAGATCGAAGATCGGAAGTTGAACTTGTTCAGAGTATAGAGAAACCGAGGACGCTGCGCCGTTCCGGCAAACTTCCAAGAAAGGTCAAGGAGCTTTCAGATCCTTTTTTTTTAGAGATACGACTAAGAGTGAATTTACATGTCAAGGAAGTGCTTTGGTTCTCTACGTCGGCCAAAATCGGTTAATGGTCGATTTAAATGTTCGCGAAAATTTATAAGATGATATCGCTAAAGATTCTTCAAGTGGGTTTTATTTCAAATTGATTGAAATATATCCGGTTGAGATGTTTCCAGTCTTTTTTATTGATGAAAACTTGTTGGTAGCATTGACCCTTCTCTGAAATATTCTCTTGAAATATTAAATAATGGTGGTGATTTCACGATTATTATTTTAAAGGTATAGAAAACTGGGTCAATCGTTGTAGCGACCGAGTAGAAACTGGGCTGAAACAATTAGAAACCAAATTCTAATCCCCGTAATTTTGCTCTGATTACGTCGATCGTTGGGCAACTCTGCTTATAACTATGGCTGATAGTCCTCATTAAAAAATTATCCAACGTTAGTATGCAATCGATTCACCTTGACTCGCCTAACTTTTTTCTCTCTCTTGAATGTCAATCACTCTGTTACCGAGACATTTGCCCCTATTAAAGTTGACCTTTCGACGCTACGTTTGTACCGTGCTAAAAATACACACCCTTCCATCTCTAGTTAAATTGAATTAAATTGTCAAGTCATCAATGCGACGATGAGATGAACCTAGAAAAACAGCGAAATCGACATTTCTGACTTTTAGAGTGAACTATTTTCCTGCACTGGAAACTTTAAAGACGCGAATGTCGCTGATCACTTTCCATACTCAGATGGTCCTCGCGATCCCCGTGGATCACCTTGCTTCTATTTGCGCGTTGCCTGCTTCGTATGAATAGAATCCGCAGGAAATTGTCTTCGAGATATTTGCAGGTTGGTCGTACAGTGAGCAGTCAGAGAACGGAGGTACTTGCATGCATCGTATTTTCTGCATTTATTCATTCTCCCTCCAGCATCACCATGGTAGTTGTAGTTGCGAAGAGGTGAGGGTACCAGATAACAAAGAGTGACTTGCTTCTTACTGGCACTCTGCCACCTAACAACTGACTGTACAGTATAGTTCAGTTGAGCTCAAGTTCATTATCTCCGGGCGCTTCCAAACACCTGTCTACCTGTCCGTCTATCCACGCCTCCGATTCCTCCCGGAACTGAGAACCAAAGGTACAGGGAGCAGGCAGCAGGGCAGAGAATGGACGTAGAAGTGCGTAATTAATACGGAACGATGAAGTATATGGACCAGTGAACTGCGAGTCTAGCAAATATAGTGCAAGCTCCAGTTTTGTTCATTTTTTCAACATGTCTCCTATAATTAGCGTGCTTCTGTACCGTGTGGGAACGCAGCGAACAGTTGCACTGCGAAATGAAATCTGTTTTTCCACTACTTTTAAATTACCCTTTCACATTTTCCATTCATGTTCATATTCCACACGATGAAAGGATGTGGAGGCGATTGCGGTGCACTTCACTGCCTGATATTGCAATATGCATAAATTCATATTCCGTCAAAAGTCATGGTTTGCTTCGAAGTACCATTTGAATGGCGTGCTGTTTCAGGTAGAATTTCATAAACCCCTTTCGAACTTCCGTCGGTTTTTTTGGAGACCTTTGCAGGGTTGTCGACCCTCTTTCAACGCGGTGAAGTCCGAATCTATTCAGGAAAGTTAAATCTAGGAAAGTGAAAATTATTGAAGGTATTGAAATGGGCCGCCGTTTGACGAAAGAGGTGGACATGTGTAATGAAATTAGTACGGTATGCTTCTGCGTATTGAATCGTTTTTATTCGATAGATGTACGCGGACTTCGTGCAAAATATCCAATGTGCAAGCGAAATGGATCCTCTAGTGTCTATACCTCGCTGGTTATATTTTAAAATGCTGGAGATTGACAATTCCACGATTTATGTACATTCATTTTAATCTTTTATTGAAGAAATCAGTAGTAAACTTGGCCACGAGTTCAATGAATAATGGCATTAAAGTACAATTATGAAGACCTAAATTCAAGCCTCATTAATATTCAACTACAATATCATGCAAGGTTCATAAACTTTGATTATATAGAAACCTTTATGGCTGGCAGTTTGACCGAGCTCAACATTCTCGAGATGCAATCTAGATACACCATGCGAAATGGTTCCCAGGTAGCGAAATCTGAACTCTTGGCACGCCTTGATCAATATGATGATTTTATTGAGCAGTTTGATAGGATACACAAAAATTGATCGTAGTTGAGCAAGTGAGGCGCCTGTTCTCTGCATTCCGTCGTAGTTTGATTACCCGATAAGCTGCAGCGAGGAGCATAATAAATGTCCTAATCATAAGACGTAAAGTAATTCCGAACGGTACTTACCGTTCGCGCCACTTCTGTACCTGATTGGAGGTGGCGTTTTAGTTCTCATAAACTCGTTACCTCGATGTTCAAATCCTGGGCATGAATGTTCTTGTATGATAAAGGCGGAAGACTAGCAGCTGAACTGGGAGTGGAACATCGTGGAATAATGGTAACATGGCTTCTTGAAATTTGCCACAATCAGAACTTGAGGAGCCTGTTATCCTGGCGAATGGCCATTTCTCAATTGTATCTGGCAACGTCTCTGCGTGCCAAAAAATAAAATGGTCTGGGGGCCCCCAGGGTTGTTCGTCGCAACTATTCGTGGCAAAAATAGGTACGGTTTTCGTCGTTGGAGAATAACCGTAGGGCCGTCCTCTCAAGGCTCTGCACCGACGGAAGTACCCGTTCCAAATACTGTCTCCAGGGCCGTAACGATTATTTTAAAGATCCCTACGAGCAGGGAATACAAAGTGGATTCTTACGTAAATGCAGGCTTTCTTCCTTCGCTGAGGACTTGCCCAGAAGATGGGATGCCCACTTTACTCTCTACTACATTCCGCTTTCTTCCATCCCCGTACTGACTTCATCCGGGACGCGTACCGCCGCGGCGTGCATATTGCCTCCCTCACCGACGCCGTGAGCAATATCTGCGAATCCTGAAATATCGCTGTATTACTTCTGCTTCACGTGTTATTCCCGCATGAGCTCGACAAGTATTTGATAGAGAGACACACACGGGTTCGACCTTTCTCTCTCGGGACTATTCCGGATGGAAGTTATCAACCGGGGGGTAAGGCGGGCGCGTTATATAACAGAGGGCATCGGAGGGTATCGGAGGGTGACACGCGGTGAGGATGAAAGCGCCGAGGGGATGGAAGTTTAGTTACTACCCCTAAAACAGTTGACATTGCTTCTAGAGAGCCTGTGCAGATTAACAAGCCTGTGAGTAGTGAGGACGGGAAGCCGGGTGAGAGGATCAGGCGGTCGCGTTGCCCTTGGTTACGGCAGCCATTAATTACCCGAAACGTTTCAATCCAATTGAACGAGACTTTTGCTTACTTTGTTTTTCATTATATATATTCCACTTATCTTTTTTTTTTGTTTAACTTTCGTAACGGTGAAAATTCGCACCTGGTTCCACAGGTTATTTCAGCCAAGCAGAAAATTCAATTTTCGGTCTGTTTATCGTGACGGTATTTCACCCCGTATTTTGCCGTGAAATGATGGAAAAAATCGCACTTCGTTTTTCTCGAGAGCCAGTTAATTTAGCAAATGAAACGTTTCAGCCTGAAGCAGAGTGGATATAGCAAGTGATGCATCTACGTACACCACCGGTCATCAGAAATTTCATTCTGGTTCAGAAATCGCACGTTTAACAAGCCCATCCAAGTTATGAGAGTGGCGATAAAACGGGGCTCTCACAATTACACGCTACTCTCTTAACTGAGGTATGAGGAAATTGAGAGGGGATTTTTACCCCCTTTCCTTGGTTCGGTTGTACGCCAGTTCGATAACGTACCGTGTGTCCCTCAGACTTCACGTCGATTTACATGTTCGAATCCTTTACACCAGAAATTTGTATCGGTAATTTGATCGGGATCGTATAACCGCGTGTCCTGCCTAGTCGGTTTCTCTAAACATTTGCAAGGCTTCCTGTCGGTGCTGCGTCGATTAGTAGCGGAAACCTATAAACCCGATAATCTCCGGTCTGTTTTAGCTCTACATTTTTTTTTGTCGAGACTAGGCGTCAACTTCGAAGAACTTCGATGTCGAATCGAATTTCACTTTAAACGGTAGGAGCATTGATTGAACGCTGATCGTGCGAAAGGCCCGTTACTTATGAACAAATTTGTGATCACGCGATCTTGTCAACGGAAACTCGCGCGCTATTCGAAAGGAATAAATTATCAGCAATAATTAGCCGTGCTCCAGAAACATTTCCGTTTCTAACTGCCCGTTCTGCTACACTTACACGAAAGCCTGCTAGCATCCGCCTCTAACCTTGTCCCAATTTCAAATCGCCCCTTTTATTAGAGACACGCACGTGCTTAGAGACATTCACTACCTTTGGCATACGCTATTCAGGTGTTTACTATATATTAAATACATTACATGACGTGCATGTATTACCTAGGGGAAATCAGTGAGGGGGAAGGGACCGAGCTTCCGTCAATACTTTGTTACATTGTGAAAGAGGGTTGGAAATAGTAGCGTTGTGTTGAACAGGACATTTCGACAAATGCAATTTAAAATTTGAATGATATGGAATTTCCTCAAAGCTCAAAGAAGCTTTATCGAATGACTAGAAATATATGAAAAATTATATGACTCCAAAAAGGGAAGAAGGGTGTCAAGTTTCGGTGGTACAATTGTATTTGGGAGATCTAATACATGGAAAGTCCCCTAGAGCATCATTGGGAACAGATAAAAATACAATTTATCTCGAAAGATGTATCCTCGAGACGCCATTAAAGTTATAGCTTGCGAAGAGTGCCAATTTACCCTCGTAGACCAGACTTTGGAACGCCTCGAAAAATTGAAAACTACGGGTAGAGTACATTTCGGGAATTAAGAGAGTCTTAAATGGAAGAACCCCTCTTTTGCGGCAACCGCTATTGATCATTAGGGTTGGTCATGTACAAAACATGTTCTGGTATCCTTTTTTCGAGTCCTTCGACCTAGGTTTTTTGTGTAATGAAACAAGGGTTGTTCGGAAACATCCCAGTGTAAAAGTAGTGGCGAAATCGCGTTGGCGTCCAAATGATCGTAGAGAAGTGGTCTCGGGGCTGGCTGCATTCAGCCGGATTATAGCGTCGCTCCAGCATCCCCGCCGGGAGCCATTACCCTAGCTTCGGCACCCCAGGTCCTGAGGATAGAAAAGTCGTGGGTGGTTCGAGCCAAGATAAGAATTGGTACCGACATTTTTTCACCCCCAAGCGGCTAGACGCGATATCTTAAGAAAGCAGAGGGGGGAAAAAACACGCTACAACAATGTCTGAACGCGAGTGGTCTTGGCCCTTGATCCCAGACGCGCGAATGTAGGTATACCGAGAAAAGTTTCTTTCGAAGTTTTTCTTTCATTCTTTCAGAATTTTCTTGTATGTATGGAAATTTCCTGACAAAAACATTTACCGATTGTATTTTCAGTATTATAATATGCTTTGATCACAATGACACACTGGCAATTCTGGAAGTGTGCTCTTCTTCGGAGAAAAACATATTTTCCATAAAATATACGATTTTCTTCCATAAATTCCGGACATGTGTCACCCATACATAAAAGAGAAATATTTTGTCGCCATATTTTCAGGCATTTACGCACATAGGTGAGGCATAGATGGTGGTCTTCGTCTAACATTCCGTCAAGGTGCGATGATGCCGGTTGATGGGTAATTTTCCTCCGTGGCGAATGGGCGTGTTTGACTTCGTTCACATCTCATTTTAGAATGACGTGAGTCAGTCTCTCGGTAGCTGCTATTAGCTTACAGATTGATGGATTCTAATTGGCCTCATCTGGCCAGCAAGAGCCAACTGCCCAGGAATCATACTTCAATAGTTTTCAAGCCTTTACCGAGTTCGAAGACACGCCCACGGGTAAATGCGTTGCCCTGTTTTCTTCTCAGCTCCTATACTCCCAACGTATGATATTTATACGTTCTCTTTACCTTGTTCTCTTTTCTTCTTTGTTTGGCAAACCTTTGCTGTGTTCCACCCTCATTATTTTTACGATCGTTTTTATCCCCATTCTAGTACGAAGATCAGCATGACCATCTTGCCGTTTGTATCTTCAACTTTACCTTCTGCTGCGCACAGATATTGCAATTTCACATGTGACTTATTCTTTTTTGCGTCATCTTCTCGGAAACTAACACCATCGAGATACTGTCAAACGCTTCGTACAATTTTGATGCGGTGCTTTCGCTCGAGTTTCAGCGAAACAAGGTTGGATATGGGACACCTATGCTGAGAAATGGAACGTCAGAGGTTTCTCGGAGTACATTCGCAACGGTAATAAATCATTAATAAGGATTCATCAGACATTCGTGAATATGATACCTTACAATTGTGCAGTACGCCGACTTGTTAACTGCACTGCGTGTATTCCGACCGAGGTTGTACGTCTACCACGTACCAGCCTACTTTTGTAAAATTAATATCCTTCAGACGCAGGGAAATCATAGAGCCGGTGGGGCCCAGGCCAAATGTTAAAACTTTCTCATCCGCGGTGATTGACTTGCCAGCTATATTATAGTCTCACCAATTCTACAATAAATCTCAAACGAAACTGCCTGATCGAAGGCAAGGTGATTGCAAAATAAAAACTTTATCCGTGGCGTGGTATGATCAGCAAATGTTGTATTGTATTTTCTGTGAAGATAAACCAATCGCTTCCAGCTCGGTAAATGTTTGCTGACAACATTATTTCCGGCTTGCGTAACAAAAGAGGGTGAGACACTGTCATCGGTAATCTCCTTTACAACCTCCGAGCGAAATAAATGAGCAATGTAAATGTCGACGTAGAATCGATACCGCTTATACCGCAATGTAGAGAGGAAGGTTACATTACGTAAAGACCTCCTCGGATGGTACCGGCACCAGTGTGGTTGCTGAAATTTGTATGCGTGCCAAAATGTGTATCGCGTTGAAAATTTCTACTGGTGGTGAGCGCGGAGACGGTGCGGACACTAGGAATTATCATCCTACGGAATTCCGGTCTTCTCGTTCCTCGCAAAGTCCTTTATGCTCTGAAGAGACCCAACATAAAATTCAGGCCGTCTGCGAAGCGGTTAACTCCTGACGAGCGGACCATTCGGCCATGGCCGACCGGTGGGTGAAACTATAAATGGAACACACCGCCGTTAAGGAGTCTCACGGGTGAAGAGTGGTCAACCCTCTAGACTATTGCGGTTCTACAAACTATGGGTACGGCGAACTGCTGCTAACGAGACAATTTTCGTCGTGCTACGCCACCGTCGGAGTAGAAACTCGAGTGAAGAATTTTTCTAGTTGGACGTACGTGCTCACCTGGGAGTTACCGACGAGAGGAGGTGAGCCTCGACGAGAAAGATGCGGGAGTCGACGGTTTCTACGTGGCCTGTAACAGTGAAATGACCCGCCAGACACCCATCACCCACACTACACCCCGCGCTCCTACTTCGCTCAAGTATCTCTTTTACTCTTCGACGTTTCCTCTCCGTTCCGTAGGAGCTTCAGCATCGTGTTCAGCTGAGTCCACCCACTACACGCACGTGCCCGTGCAACTGGTTACTCTTATCAAATTTTCGAGAACATGAAACTAGTTTGAAAAGGTTTGAGGTTGTTTGAACACGGTCTCGATTACGGTCGAAAATTTCATCTCGTTCGAATCGTTATTCTGGCATAAAACCCCCGTTTCGCTCTGCCACCCGCAGATTCAGCTCAAACAATGAAACGACTCTCCGTGCGGTATTACTGATATTACAGATATTATCTGCGCCGCGAGAGGAATGAAGATATCAATTCGACCACCCTGCCATTCGTTTTCAACATATTTTAATCTCGTGGCTCATACTTCTGCTATAACGGATCCCCCGTCGTATCAGCTTTAGCACATCATCGCGTGGTGACCGATTGCACGTGCCATCAGACATAATACTCGGGAATTGATAGAGCTCGTGTAATAATCGAAACGGTTTCCGGCTGAAATAATGGGCTCCGGTCCTCCCCGACGCTTCAGTGGCCCCTTAGCGTCTGACTGTGGCCTCTTTTATGGGACGTTTCTCTACCTCGATCATATCGAACAACGAGCCGTGCGATATACGGACCAGGATCGTCACGCGCCCAATATCACCTCCATTCGACACTGCCGAGTCGCCGTTCTACTTCCGTTCGACTCGCCCTACCTTGACTAAATTATCCGTCGTCATCACCAGAGAAGCGAGACCTTCCGTCTTGTCAGCGATTTGGACAAGTTGTTTAAATTTATTTTGTTACTTGAGAAAGTAATTGGGTTTCTGATTACCATTCAGACCACCATCCTGACGGAATTTTTTGATTGTCCACCAGTCCAGTGCTCACAGCAGGAAATGCCGTTTTGTTTCGAGGTGGTGCGCTTAATTACCGGACTTCATTTGATGTAAACGTAATTAACGGTCCGTGAATGTGGTTCGCTGAGTATCGCGGGTTCAGCAATTAACCACGTCTATTCTCGTCTCTCCGGCCGTCATCTAAGCCACACTTACCTTACCGATACCTGGCCTCTTCGGGTTTCAGAAGACTGTCTTCCTTTCTTTCCGAAAATATGAGCAGTGAATTTGGTGACGTCCCCCACAGGGTGGGCGGTTCGATCTCAATTTCGATTTCATCAGTCCGGTCGGTGAAACGTTCCGAATACTGCAGTGTGTCAGTGGCATGTCGACAGCTCCTCGAAGACGGATAAAAGCGAAATTGATCCATGGAAAGAATAATGCCGCGCAGGCGCAAGTGGGCTTGCGACGTGTGCCTACCATTTATATCAACATTTTGCCCTGAG
Source organism: Euura lappo (assembly GCA_018257835.1). NCBI lineage: Eukaryota > Metazoa > Arthropoda > Insecta > Hymenoptera > Tenthredinidae > Euura > Euura lappo. Next base: position 275,706 of record JAEUYN010000726.1, read on the forward strand.
TGGAATACTTGTTGGTTCGAGGTGTACGCTGCGATTATATACATCGACACACGGTGTCTCGACGCCTATACCATGTGCACAAAAGAGCTGGCAGCATAAATGGGTGGTGAAGCACAGGCAAACCGCGAACGCGTGTATGCTCTATTTTATGTGGAGCAGAGGACGCCTTCATAAAGCCAGCAATTAGCAATATCGTTATGATAATTGTTTTTTTTTCGCTCGCTCACGGTCGAGTTAATTATTTGGAGCCGTTAACTTCGCGGGTACGTATCGTGGTCGCGCGGTCTGCCGCCTCGCGATTTGCAGTAGGTATTCTCGGGCTTAAACATACTTAGGTACATTTAGACACGGTATCTAGTTCACGGCTTAACAACGCTCCTGGTTCTGCGCCTATAGGCCGTGCTTACACCATTATCTTAATAAGCAGCAACAGAAATAATTAGGCTCCGAGTCTAGTGCTCCAACCACTTACCCATCCCTGTTCCTATCTCGGCCATACTAATGCGTTTCTACCGAGACTGGAACAGATTCTGCACGGGTGGTTTGATAGTGTCGCTACAAAGTCATCTTGACCACTGACCAGCTGACCGAATGAAGCTTGCGAAGAACGCCAAGGAAAGCTGTGCTTTGTATCTCTTCGTTTGGCGATTAAGACTAAAGAAAAGACGGGCAGACTGAGATGCGATTCTGTCTTACGATTAACAGCGTAGTGCACACGAAAGCGAATGCGAGCAAGGAAAGGCGACCTTTAAAACGGTGAAACCTTAGGTAGGGTCCTTTGAGAGCGATTCCTGGTGGCTTTACATATTTATCTCACACTTGGCTCGTTTTCAAAGTTTAACTTGTCTTCGTGTCTGATGTGGGGGCGATACCAAACGCGACGTTTTGTCCCAACTGGTAGGCTTATACATAAAATTGCGATAAACGCAAAGCACCGGAATGCGGTGCCACGGAGTAGAGTTTATATGGCTCAAGGAGGGCTCGTATCTTCGATTCCCCTCCCACTCCCTCTTAATTGGTATTAACGTTACAATACTTCCCATCTGTGCTTCGTTTCCTCTTGCCCAACATAAAGCTGGCGATTTTCATTGCATTGCCCCTGATGTAAATCAAGCCACCCTAAATTGTGTCCATTTATAACTCATTATCAGTAATTGATTATTTTCCAGTCAGATTTTATACCCCGTTTCAAATTTCACCCCCGGGTATAAGAGGGGTAAGAAAGAACAGCTCGGAATGAAGAAGAGATACAAAAAAAAAAACAGAAAGTGCTAATGAATGTTCCCAATGTACTCTGTAAGAGTGGTTATCGGTATCAGACTGTCATAAACAGGTGATACACGGTTCGTATAGGTTTGCACATGACAAAACAAAGGACCAAATGGATCCAGCTCCAAATATCAGTATAGCTAATTGAAATCTGTGGTAGTTACATGGGCAGCTGTTGTCGGTAACGTTGCCCGCGGTCAGAAATCATCACATGTAATTGTAGTTAGGGTACCAGGGACACAACCGTAGTAGTTGTCGGATAAATTCATTTGGCTATGGCTATGGAGGGAAAATAGCCAAGGGCCACTAGGCATTTGCAACTATTAAAGGCCTGTCCAATGGAACATTGCAAATGAATTCGTGAATACTCCAATCGGCTTGTGACCCGCTCGTTATTATCGTCATCAGCCTCGTGGGATTAACGAGGAAATGCTTGAAAGCCGCATGCAATAATTCCAGGAGCTCGATCGATCCGAAAATATTGGGACCCAATTGAGAGTTCTGTCAGTAATTTTGCAGTGGAAAAAGTTTCCCCGAGGGTCGAGCAAGTTTTACACGCACGATATATAACATGGAGGAACGGAGCTTGTTTGGGAAAACGGCCAGGCGCTGCAAGCCTACCTCAAGCTCCAATAAATTAGGACCTCGATTCATCACATTCGTTTATTATCAGTATTTATGGTCACCATTCAAGGCAAAATATAATTTACGCCTCCCTGGCGAGACCCGTAATGGCTTCCTACTTTTTAGGCCTTCTATAGCCCGGCTTTTTCACCCTCCTGCCCTCCGGATATTGCCTTTTATAAACCCTCCGAGGTATACCTATACCAGAACCTTACCTCGGTCTCGTCAAAATTTATTTTAAATCCCCACCGTTCGCGTGACACGCTTGTCGCTTTGGGCGTGTATCCTAATTTTACATAAAACTTGACGCAAGCCCACGTTCACCACTTCGGATGATGTTACCCCTGTAAATGCTAGACGCGATCTTTAAGATCGAAGCTTTGAACGGTTATAGAGTCTGGCGGATGATAGGCTAGACATCTCGACAAAAACTTGAAGCCAATGAATAGACGTCGGAGCGCAGGAAATTAAACCCCGGAATTTGACAGACGTGTTGAACGACATTGAAATAGTCAATGGCTGAGAGATAAGGCGCCCATTCTTGAGTGTAGACGTGATGATTGAGAAATCTGAATCGATAAAGGTTTCCCCTTTCCATTAATCTGATAACAAGTTTTGGAACAGCGGGAAATTTGATGCTACCGGTAGTGAAGTAATCAGCGAACTGGACCACCCTGGTCTGATTGAGATACAGGGTCGCCTATTCATCTCTGGCTCAGTGGCTAAGCGGTTGATAATTATTGTTGTTCGTTAGAGTCATTAGCAGCGCCTACTGATTAAACCGGTCAACGCGACGTTATTTCGTCGTAATTACATTAACCCCATCCCGGTTTGGTCATTTAATTATACCTCAGTTTTAATTGGTGTATCTGCTCGTTAGATTCTCCATTCCATTCTCCGCCATCGCGTTCGATGGTAGGTGGGTAGGTATGGGTTCTTCTCTCCTCGTGCGAGCATCTGCCTTCCGCAGGGTTTCCGAGGAACTTTGTTCGACCGCTTAATGAACCCCATTAATTAATTAAATCAATTTATATTAAGTCGTAGTCGTAGAAGTTGCCGGGAGCATCGGCACTCGAGTGATCGTTGACTACCTCGGGTTCCAATCGACTCGTTGTTTTAAGTGGATAATTGCATATTGTGGTGCTACATTTTCCCTTATCTTACAAGATAGACCTCCTACGTGGAGTACGTCGTTTCAGGACGGGGAAGTATTTCCTGAACCGAGAATTCCTCGAGATAGTCCGATTAGGGAGAAAATTATGAGGGTCATTTACGGAATGATGACAAAAAAAACTATAAAAATTTACCCCGTGTCAAAATTACGTCGTAAGAATTCCTCGGACCCGGACCCCATGTCATTCATTTTACAAGACCAGCGGGGTTATTGCCGGGCAGGAATTCGCCTAGCCAGAAAAAGAATCGACGTGTCAGACGTGAAACATGCGAAGAAGGCAGCGCGAAAACGGCGAAGATGGCGGATGGGGCTGAATGGCACGTAGGTAATTAGTCTGGACCAGCAAGACGCCCCCGATCCCGTCTCGTCCTCTCTTTCTCTCTCCATTTTCTCACTTTTCCACTTCCAACTTCTCCCAGGCTCCGCATCGATTTCCCGCTCCAGTTTACCCCATATTTTTTAATCTCTTTTAACGAACATTCGAACCCGTTGAGATTGCCTGAGTGTGGTAAGACCGGAAAGAAAGAAATTTATCCAGGAACGGAACCGGAAGATCTTTGTCATCCTAGAACGAAAAGGTTTCCCGTTAGCCACTTTCGTCGTATCCCGGAGTGACGACGTGCCCGTGTTCCCGTCTTTGGCACGTGCGTTGAACCAGAGTCCGTTTCAGCCGCATCACGGTGGTTTCATAGTTTCCGTGGCGGTTTGTACGTCTGTTGAGCACGTCTTCATAGGTACTCCATAGATGCATCGCGGAAGCGTGGCACGAGTCGTGTATAACAGGCTGCCAATCATATCGGCTACGTAATTTTCATTGTTGTACATCTACCCGGGTCCGTTATCGCACTGCATGTTGGACAAGCGGTAAATCAGACGTCAAAATCTTGATGACTGGAGAAAAAATTTATTTAGATTATTCAAATACGAAATCTCGTTCACTGTTACGCGGTAACGAGGTACCGGACTCGACGGCGTGGAAAATCACTTGTATTTCATCAGGCGACAACTAAACCACGACAAAAAGCATTACCAGCCTAGCCGTCTTTTTACGACATTGCGAACCTCTTTATTCAACGATTTTAGTGCAACTCGGATGACTAACCGTTTCTTATACTCCAACGTAACGGTAGATCTTATATTCATTGTCAGTAGAGAAGGTGTGAAGGCGTTGACGTCTTATTGATTATCGCCGTATCCAGCCTCCTGTAATGACTATATGTATATTTCCAATCGTCGAAGGGTGAGTTAGAGAAATTGAATCTTTGCCCCCACGTTTAATTCTTAAGAACCGTCACCGATTAATCCTGATACTTTTTTCCCTTCCTTTAAACTTCCGGGAAATTGGCTAAGTTCGAAAGTTTTGTTTTCTTACTTTACTTTACTCCGTTACCTTTTTTCCCTCAAGGCTCGAGGCGGAAGGTACACGTGCCGCGTATAAGTTATCTGCATACAGAACACTTGATATTCTTGCCTGTGAGTTAAGGTATGGGGAATTAAACTGGTCCATATATTTGAAACAATCCATCTGTACGGGGTTTGAATCAATAGTAGCTGGTGTACCGTGGGTGACACGTGCTGGACATAAAACGACTGAACACCCAGCGTAATACTGGATGTAAAATAGTCGTAAATTTGTATTCGGTTGAATGGGCAGAAGTTTGTTTTGTGGTGTAACGGGGCCACGGTTTGCATTTGCGAATCAAGCTAAATACGAATGAAATTATGGCGTCGCTTAGCGATGTTGGCAACGCAGCAACAATGTCATTCAATCGGTCGACCAAAAGTATTACCAATTCATTGTGAACGTCGATCTGCTGCTCGACAGCGATCATGATTAATAGCGACGTTCTGAATTCGAAATACATGAATATTGGATGATCGGAAATGGAGAGCTTTTTGTTAGAGGAGATGGAATAACTCGCCACAATTGATGAAACAAGCAGCGCTTATCATGATTATATTCAATTTATCAAATGTTCATTGAATATTCTCTCTCTGATTCGATCGAGTAATATCCTCGTTTCAATTGTCCATGTGACTTCGACGGTAGACACTAATGATGCGAATGCAAAGCTGTGGAATAAACAGTTTTTAAAAGCTTCTTCTCCAAATGATGCAATGAATATTATTTTCATCCTCTTCAAGGTATGAAACGATGGAAGATCTACTTCCACCCAGCATTACGTAGCATTAGCGATCTATTGAGTCTTTATTTCTACCGTAAGTATCTTATGCTGTCGTCTCTCTTCTGCGTTTCCGCTTTTATTCGTTATTCTGTACTGAAAACGAATGTCAACTGTTCAATGTTCTTAGTCAACTTCTGCGATAGCTTTATTATACCGATGACTCCTCATGACGATAACCATGATGCAAACTTCCGGCTGTCGATTCTTAGAAAATAAACATGTGTCACCAATGATTGGAAGCTTCGTTAAAAATTGTAGTACAAGTGTGTTTCAACTAGGACGGAATATTTAAATCAGTGTATCACGCATCTGGTCGTGTTTATTCTTTTTTTCCCGGTCTGGTTATGATTGCAAGGTATTTTTAGATTTTGTTCCATCGATATAACTGTGTTTCAACATTTTCGCAGAATTGCACGCTTGAATTAAATAGTCGATGATTTGTTCGAGTTTGTATGGGGTTTACGTTTATTGTGAATGAAAACCAATTCATTAAGCCAATTCGATTACTGTTTGAGTTAATTACTAATTTGAGGGAATGGAATTTAACTCTTCTGGCAATGCACAAATGAATATATCGCATGATATACGTATTACAAAGATAATTGAATTGTACTGGATGCGGAGCGAAACTCATTTCTAGTGAATTTCAATTCGGCAATTTAAAATTTCCAACAGTAACGTCAAAGAGAATCAGGAATCAAGATTATATATTTCTTTTCCTCAAACTTGAGCCAGGGTTTTCCGATGAATATTTAGAGCTGTTCGAGTGTCCGTAAATTTTATTCGTCAAAGTTTAATTATTCCTGTCTCTCCAACGGCGAACGTTTCTTTATTGAAATTCAAACCGCTGATTTTCTGGATGATTTTCTTAAATTCTACTGCGACAAGAATCCAATAGCCCCCAGCCTCGTCCTTCCGGGATTCAATATGATCCCGCCATTAATTATTTTTTGGGAAAGCTTAATTTCATCAAAATTTCGCACATCCACCGAAATTCCATACTAATTCGCGGTGACGCCACCTCTTGCTGTTAATCAGTCGATTGAAAGGACCCGTCCCACGGTCAGCACCCCACGAAAACGAATAATGCTTTTGTGTAATTGAGCAGACTTCATTTTCCAAGCAACATTCATTTTGACGTAAAACTTGCTCCAACATTGTCTTCAAGTATTTCTTATCTCGAAGTTTCTCAGGCATATCGAACATCCATTCGATGTGTCCCCTAAGTGTCACACCTAATCCAATAATTTACGTCTTCATCGATACGTGCGTGTATCAATAAGCATATATCTCGGGATTAAGCTGATCCGATATAAGATGAGAAACGGCAATAGAGGAGCATCTAGGCTAAGACGATGTCCGAAAGAAAGACGCTCGGGTCGAAGGCACGGATAAGTTTCTGACTGTTATTGTGTTTTAGGATGCTGTAATGGGCGCGCGAAATTGCTTCGCTTTATTCTGACCTCACCCTCACCGTCCCATCCAATTAACCGGATCCTCACGGTTCGCAGGGTTTGCCCTCGACGGAAGGAGGAGGCCTCCTTGTGGGTGTTTTGCTTGGAAAATAATTGGTAACGCGAGACTAGGCGATGATTCCTTATGAGATGTCGGTAGAAGGAGATGGAGCCCGAGCTCGTGTGCGTTCATGTGACCGTCTCATACTCGTAGGCGTTGCTGTAAACTTCCGAGACATATTTTTCCACGTCAACTATGCACACGCGTGGCGTCCTTATTCCGCACTATTTTCACTCTTCGCTTCTCCCTCTATCTGATGTTCTACTTTACGACCATACCCTGATACTAATTGCACTCGTTGGTAGCAGTGCGTGGCGAGACCGTAGTTTTCAAATGATTGAAACTAACAGGATGCATTTGGCTACTAACGATTTAATACCTATTGCATTAGCTTAGCGCTCGTATCTGAGATATGAATAATCCACTGTATCCGTTACAGCTTCTACGTATACATGGCACTTCATCACTGATCGTGAACGAGGAATTACTTTCCAGCGTTAATTACACCCTGCAGTGAGAGTCAGGTTCATTTTCTAGAGGATTTAGCAAGACGCCGAATACAATAGGAGATGATGAAACGCAAAACCGTCTGCTCAACGTTCCCATGAAATGGAGTGGAAAATTTTCAGTGGTATAATGTCACCGCGCAAAGCCACGCCAGTGACTGTCGCACTGTATACTTCCGCGATGAGTCAACGGTCTCATGTTGTAACGATGATGCAGTCTGATACGTTGTCTTTGCGTGAGTTGTTATCGCAGCAAGTTTGTTGGTATTTGTTCCAAATCCACAATTCTGACGTTCATTGGTTGACCATGCTCCGAATGAAATCTCATCGTATAGTATGGTAAAGCATTGTTGGAGATGTGTTGATCACGGTATAGAATGTGAATGTAGCGATGAGCAAAGTTTCGCAACAACCCCGCCCTGTCTATCCCATTTCGTCCTGTGCTCACATAACGTGTATGTGCAACCGCATTGTTCAGACATCCGAGGATATCGCGTTTATACAGGAAGTCGCGGGTAGCGTTCGCACGGACAGCCTAGCTTGTCGGTAACTTTGCACACTGGATGAAACAAGGGCCTGGCCCTTGTCTGGGCCGGCGCTAATGATGCCCAAGACACGTGCTCGCCTCCCACGCCTGGGCAGCATCGAGCCCCACCCGACCAGGTACGGTGGTACCTCATTTTACTCCGTTCTCGTTTCCTGATGAACAGTAGAGCCGCAATCGATCGGACCGAATCTCCTCAGCCATTGTCAACTTGCACCATCATTTATGTTACATTGTAACCCGTGACTATGCAACTCTTCTGCATTTCTCTGATGTGGTTCAGGATCGACCGGATCACGAAGTAAAAAAGGAGAAACCGCGGGGCTGCCATTTGAGACGGTGAGGCCAGTCGATAGGACAAAACTGCCCATTGGACGTTGGATTTGTACCGTTAGCTTGTTCGACGCGAAACGATATCCTATCTAGGAAATATATTGGATATGATAGGAAGCCGCACAACGTGTTTTGCGCGAAGCCACAGAGAGTGACTTTTCAGTCAATCCATGCGTCGTCGACCGTACTATTCGCGAAGCTTCGATACTAATGTAATTACGTCAGTCGGCCTCCACTCGGGGTGCACTTTGGTTATTATCTAGACAAACATGACAACCCACATCGATCGATGGCTCAGGTCTCTAACCTTCTCTGTTCAGACTCGGTCAGCAGGATTCAAAAGATGTCGGATACTTTTAAGAATCGTGGAAAGAAGTGTGGCTGATGAATTTTCTCCCGGAGGCACGAGCTCGCTTGCTTCAGACTACGAACGTGTCCGTTTCCACCGAATTGACACGTCGCATCTTTTCCGATCGCGATTCTTTTCTCCCTTTAATTAAATCTTCCCGGGTTTATTACGCCACCCACGGAACTGATTCCGTAAAATAGAAGTGGGAGTAGGAGACTTTCCCAATTGTTGGCAGGAGTCAGCGTTTTTCGCCTCAGACACTTCCTGGGGGCGGTTTACGCCGCGATAACGATTACCGCATAATTTCAGCCGAAGTCTTATCTGACAAGAATTGGTCCACGAGGAAATACTACGTTGCGATAAAACGTACATCTTGATGTCCGATACGGAGTGAAATTTACTCGATGCACCTCACAGTTTAATTCTAGCTCTTACATGGTGCATTGAAAAAATTTCGACTATTGGTTTTATCTCGAGAGGAACGCGAGGACGAGAGAGTTCAGAGTTTGGAACGTATCGGACTACATATCTTCGCTGACACAGGAACTTTCCTCAGCTCGCCTTGGAATTCGTCCAAACCACTGGAAACCAAAGGGGCGAATCGAATCGTCCAAAAGCCTCCGTTATGCAAAGCATTTTGGGTTCATGAAATCCCGCAGGATGCCGTTCGCCAGTATTGACAACAATTCCAGGCTCATATTCGGGCTGGACACAAACTCGGAATCCGAAAACCTCAAGCGTAACTGTCCCCATAATTTAGGGGAATCGAGTCCATTGATATTCCACAATCCGGTCTACCAATGATCGCATATTCTTATGCAAAATGCGGCTAATTCTACTTTGAGGAAAAAAACGATCTGATCAATCGGCTTCCCTTTATCATTGTCCAGCCCGGTATTCCCGCCGCACAAAGCGGCCGGTGGACGTCGATTGAGAAACACGAAATTGCTTTCAGTTGGAACTGTTTTAAAAATCTAACGTTATTCCGCGCTTTGATTTCTATGAAAAATGCAACCCTCGCTGACCAGCTCTAGGTGAATTATGGGGCACTTATTGCGCCGAGACTGCTTAATCAGTGACCATCGATTTTTCAGATTCTAGGAATTGCATTGCTTTCAGTGCAAAGTTACCCGGCAAGCCGGATGGAGTTAAGTCTTGAATGGAAGAATGGGAGTCGGATGTCGATGGGGTACTAGGTAACTTGAACCCTCAACCGAGTGTATAGCCAGCCTGGATGGAAGGTTAGACAGTGTTTGGTATGGAGGCAGAGAATTATCGGTCGTTCTTGACTTTTCAAGAGTAACTGATTGACGGTGATGTCGAGTATAACGGTTTTCTATCGAACGGATAATTGCAGTATGCAAACTCTTATGACCTCGCTCGGCCTTATCCCGTTAAGGAGTCCAGGAGGCAGCATGCGATCCGGCAATTACTGAACTAGTTTAACTTGGGCATGTGGAATAATTGTTGAATAATGCCCTCTAAGGAATGTTTCTCGCCGTTTGTACTGGGTCAATATTATTTCACATAACGCCCATACACTCAGGGCGGGATAATTATTTTCCGGCACAAGCAAACTACAATATTTCCAAAATTAATTCAATTTTCGACTGCACCCAGAACCTGGTTGTACCACTTGGTCTGAGATCAACGATCTTGAAACAAGCGAGACGAGTGCCCCTCTTATTTGAGAATTCCACTCTCTTTCATCCATCGATTTCGTGCTTGTATGAAGGTTTGCCGTGATGCACGGTTCTATTGTATAATGTAACGCCCGCCGAAGTACATCCCGCAAAGACAAAGTGGAGAAGTTATTTGTATTAATGAGGAGTGATTTCCTCAACTCGTAAATATATATGCGGTTGATGGGGTCTACGTGTAGAGATTGTAGACGTAATATTATAGACCGACTCTAGCCACTCACCGCGGTATGAATACTGCAGTAAGAGATAGTGCCGCACGGTCTACCCCCTTACCTATACTCGGTGATAAATTTCATTTTAGATACGAAAATCCACAAACAACGTTGTGAGAAAATAATACCGTAAAACAGAATAATTTCACCAGAGTATGTACTTTGCGGCGAAAAACCCCGATGGTAATGGTATAATGGTGATGGCATCGAATCTGTTATAACTACGCGGTTTGTTGTGAACATAACGGTGGAATAAAACGTACACTTCTCATTCTCGTAACTTGCACCACGCGTAGGAGTACAAGACACGATACTACATATTCAGGTGTCCGTCATTTCAACTACTGAAGGATCGAATTTCGAATAATGAGTTAAAACTCATATGGATTATCATTTTGTTCCCTGATGCAATGAATTCGATTATTGAGGTTATAGTTCTGTGAGGAAGATTTCTGCGCCATTCTTATCTCTTTTGCATAAGGCTACTCGAAACATGGCTATTCGGATGCAAATTAAGGTTGCAAAGAGCAAACAGTATCGAGCTTATCGTCGACGATCAATTTCCCCTGGTACGTGTCGCGGCAGATAATCACCGGAGATTTTCTGTAACGTTGGAATGACCGAGGCTCGCGTTGGTGCAGCTGCTGGAAACGATACCAGTACCGTAATACGTCAGATAAAGGTTTCGCAAACTGAGGCTTGCGCAAGCCAGGGTGTAGCTACGTGACCAATACGAGCGACATACAGCAGACCAGTATCTGATACGAGTTTGGGTCTGGCGTGTAACAGTTAATAGCCGAAATGGTATCCTTGACTCGAAAGGGGATGGGAAAGTTCGGCCAGTTTCACGGCGATTGCCAAGTTTCTAATCTTCTATCGAATGTAACGTGCTCGCCTCGCACTCCCGTGTGCGATACAGGAAGGAGCCAAAGTGATCCGATGCCGGAAAATTTCCACATTCTACCCAATACCCGAATCCATTGACAAATTTCTAGATAGCCACGTTGTCTGATCCTGATAGAAGAAACTTTGAACATTTAATGATAATTCTGGACGAACGAGTTGGATTCATAATTTGGTGGTGCAGAATTTCGAGGGTGGATTTTGCATATACGTACTCAGAGTTGGCAACAGTTCGCATTCATTGCGCTCGAACGAGCACAGAGGTAGTGGACTCCATGGTAGCTCGATTCTCGTTTCGTTACGTGATCTAAAAAATGTACTTGTGCGACAGAAGGGAGTCAGCTACTCCTGTTTCTTTTCATTCTTGTTTCCTCTGATTTTACAACTAAACGTGCATGATGTAGCGCAGAGTCCCCGGTAGCGGTCAAAAAATCTCGAAGCCAGAAGAGAGAGTTGTAAAACGTATTGAAGGCATTGTTTTCTCTAAGAGTCGTGCGACTGCACTTCATACCGTTGTTCGTTCGTTCGTTCGTTCGTTCGTTCGTTCGTTCCTTCGTTTGTTAAAGAATATTGATGCCGTTTCTTAAGCCTCGAGCAGTTCGTAAGATTTATCTTCTTTTGTTTCAGGTACGGAAGTGCTTGCCTGGCATTAGTAGTTCGCGTTCGATGGTAGGTAGGTACTGTGGATCCTGTAGCAAGAACTTCAATGCTCTACGCGAACTTTCAAATCGCGACCAATCGAAAATTGCCATATCCGGTGATGGTGGCGGTAAGTAAGAACCGGGCACTATCACGCTACACTGCACCTTTCAAACTAAAACGTTTTAATCTCAGTGCTGCAGAATCGGCGAACCGTGTTTCCGCGGTTTTTTTTTTTTTTTTTTTTTTTTTTTGTCACCCTCTTCTGCATCACCTGCTGGGTGTGCTTCATATCGAACCCGCCCGCGAGTGGAAGTTGTCTGCGGTTCTTGTCGCCCTCGGTCCCCACACCTCGGTGCAAATATTCGCTAACTGCTTCACCAAGTGAGAATACCGATGACTTCATACAGCAGTAGTTCCGGCGGCTTATTTGCCACCGTAAAGGCAGGAATTTGGCATGCAGTACCGAGTCACAATCGCTCCTGATCCGTAACTATTGCCACTATCCACTCGTCTTTGCATTGCCGTTCGATTCGGTAAATGCCCTTGAGAAATCGCATGGTATATATGGACAGAATTCTGCACCGGCTTTGATCTCAGGCCCTTTCAGAGCCAGACCCTTTGTCCTCTACCCTCTTCTACCGCAATTCATATCCGTTTTAACCACGAAGTTGTAAAGGGTCTCCCATAAGCGATCTGCGACTTATCATCTGAGGGTTCCGTTCAGAGAAGACGCGCAGCACTCTGGTTTCGTTCGAAGGGAAATACCCTGCGGCGAAAATGTGTGAGTGAGTGCGTCAAGTGTTGGCTCTGGCCTACGGAACATCCTGGGATTCACGTACAGAAATAGAAAGTCAATCACTTTCCGGTAGAGTTTGATGTAGTTTGTCGGTGGCATCGCGTGTCCGACCGCGTTACCTTCGTCTATCGAATTTATATTGGAAATTGAAACGACGTTCCGTTCGCGAACACGAATTGTAACGTATTTCAAAATCCCAACCTCGCATAGAGTATAGACAGAGTTCTTCATGCAATGGTAAACGGGTCAGGTGCTATCGATCCTTCATTATCTTGTTACTATTCTTCATCTCGTAAACTATCGACCGGGTCAGTTTATATTTACTCTACAACGAACTACTGAATCTTTGGCTGAAAATAGGTCAGGTGCATAAAGTAATCGGTGAGGATATCGTTCTGAAACCGCAAACGTCTGCACAAGTACACAGATGGCTTTGGGCGGAGGGGGATGGAAAAGTCATCAGCGTCGAGCAATATTTCCCGGTAAAATATCTGTCTAATCAACGACCCGGGGGTGGAATTTCCCCGTTTACCACAGTTCGCCCCAGTTCGTTTTCCATTCTTTGTATAACGGTATCGGTCACCCCGCGGTGTGGTCCCATTCACACGGCATACACGCTACATTGACGCCCCTGTTTTTCACTTTTTTTTTGTGTGTACGTGGTTTCTTTTCACACGCTTCCCACCTTCTATTTTTACGTGGTTCATTTTTTATGCTCCCTCGTGCGCATCAACGATTACGATATGATGCCGAATGTGTTTGAACGTCCATTTTCTTGTTCAATTTCGGTACCGATTACTTCGACGCCGGAGCGCGGAGGTACGGAAATGTCAAGCTCAAGTCCATCTATAGCAACCACGATTATGGGGTGCCGAAGCCTCCGGCCATTATATTCGGTGAAATAATAGTTCACCCACTGCAAACAACCCAACCAAATTTTCCATTTCTATAGATTGATGGAGTACTTCGTTGTTCGTGCTCAGAACGTTTCTGCTAACGATACGAGTGTTTTTTTTTTTTTTTTATCTTTCACCTCGTTTTATCGCCTCATCATGGCATAAAGGATAGTTTTCATTATGAATAAATGATACGGTCATTTTCAAAGTAAGAAATTAAACCACCTATATTCCGACAGTGGAGGAATTGTGTCTTCAGCGTGATTAAATTATGATCTAGCGCTTTACAATCTATGTTTACACAAGTTCACATTTGAGCCTGAAAGATTGAAGGTCTATGAATGTAATTCGCACTTATTTCGGTGGAGAGAATTAGGACGAAGAAAATATTATCAATGAACATGAGGTCTGATTACATTTTTTTTTATTCAATTTCCAAACGGACCAAGAATGGAGGTTGAGTGTAAATCTTTTTCATTTCCATCATCTACGATGTGTCAGACTGAACGAAAAACCAATCTCGCAATTTCCCCTTCTTGGTTTCGATTATTCAAAAGCTTGAATATGGAATGAAAAAAAATCTCTCCGAAACGTCAGAACGAACGTGAATACACGAAATGCTGTACACAGTATGAATACCAGGTCGTCTCAATCCTCGTATACTGTGCAGACTTGAAAGCGATTCGTGGGATTACGAATGGTTTCATCGACGCTATGCTAAAAACTACAACAAGATGAATATATTCTTTGCTAAGAAGAGAAACAATTGATCCCCCCAAGTTTCCGATGCTTAATGTAGGAGCAGGCAAACTCCAAGTTATAACCGCACTGAATAATCGATACACGAGATTCATCGATTATAGTAGACTCTGCTGTCTGGCGAACGGAACGGAACGGTAGCAGATGGTCCCTGATAACCCCTTGTGAGTTTGGAATCCTACAATTTGAATCAGTCAAACAGTGGCAATTATCTTATACGGTCAGTTGGGATCGATTCCGGTTATGAATTCATCGACGATCGGGGTTCCAATTATTGCAACCAATAAAGTTTCGCCCCTGTACCTGCCGAATAAACACCCACTCAAATTGTTGAATTGGTCCGGTCTAGACCCAGCCACCTCGCAACTAATCTCCTCCATCTTTCCGGCTCCTTCTTGAACCCTAGAATTGATCATCAGCTAGAAACCGGACGCTGATAATTAATCGATTCGAATATCTTGTCACTTTCGTCGGACTAAGTTCATAAATCAATAAAATAAAAAATCAGATCCTCGTTAGCAGGTTACATAATGATATACAGTTAACGAATGAAAACGGAATGATTTTACATTCGTTGATGACTAATCTGGTAGTTGCTAGTAGTCGGTATTCTGCCGCTCTCACGTAAGCAATTGCGAAGCTAGCCCTGTTCGCGACTGTGCAATTAAGCCAGAGTTATGAAACTTTCGCATAAGAATCTTTTCTTTAATCATCATTATTATAATTTTTTTTCAACTTCTTGTTTCTAATAATCTTGAAAAACGGCACTTTGATTATTAATCAAATAAATCTTGAAAGTTTGAACCACGGGTTATTAACTCCGCTCGCTCGCTCGATCGTAGGTGAGTCTTGATATTTTTATTTTAATTAAGCACACCTGTTACCACAGCCTTGAGTCTCCGACGGAGTAAACTCGATTTCCTCAACTCTAAATGGCCGACGTTAATATCTCGAGTGAAAAACAAACAAAATAATCCCAAGAGGTACTCGAAAATGAACCAGTGGTTTAATTCAATACATAAGCTCCCTACGAAGACCGCTATTCAAATACTGTTTCATATAAAGAGATGAAACACGTTTTTCTGCCTCTGCAGAATCCTTTCCGGAAGCCATGAAAAATTCACACTCAACAGCGCCAAAGTCGCAGTTGGATAGACAACTGCGAATCCCAGAGCAGTTTTCCTAAGCACACTGCAGGCTTTGTAATCTCTCGACTTTTAAGCCTGTATATCTGTTGAACGGCCGATTGCCCGGGAAAAGGTGTCGGGACGTTTTTTGTACAGAATTTCAGGAGCTTTAAAATAAGGCTCAATGATTTTTCACGTCGGTGGAACGGGAAGTGAGATATCGGTAGAAATACTGTGAGACGATTTATTTGTCTTAACAACACCAGAGTCTATTTCGTCTTTATGGGTGCCTTAAACCCTAATGCGATCTCGAGATCGCGTACCTCAGGAAGACACGTGTACTGTACTCTAGCAGAGAGTCTGTTAGCTCGAAGTGATAGTTTGTCCGGGTCTTTTGCCGGGAAGTAAGTCGAAAGATAAGTGGCAATAAAGCAAGGTTAGCGACGCCCGCGCCGACGGTGGTAGACCCTGCGGGCGTCGAGGGGCTGACTGATACCGCTATTTTTGGCAAGGCGTAGTTGCGATGCTGAGGTACATTACCTACCGGAGTGGGAGAAGGGATGCGAAAAGTGGAAAAACGGAAAAGCCACGGTTCCGGACGCCAGGCGTCGCCTGACCTTACCGAAACCTTTCCTAAATCTGATTCATCTCCATCTTCGATCACCCTGGAACGATTTCAAGCATCCACGCAGATATTTTAAAGTTCCTCTCGGACAATTTTTGCATAGTCGGTTCGAGCAGAATTCGGCGTTATTAATTATGAGGTAAATTGGTTTAGCCAGATTTTTTTAAAAAGCGGATGTTTTATCGGGTGTAATAATTTTGACGCTTAAACCGCAACCGTAATCTGGATTCATAACCAGGGAATGGAAATGGAAATGGAATCTGCTATTCGAATTCACGTGCCGGAGATATTTAAGGCGGACAGTTATCTGGTCCCAGCCTAGGGCCGGAGGGCGAAAGGCCGGGGGTTTATATCTAGAGTATACGAGAACTGCGTCGGTTCAGAGGCACGTCATCCACTGGAAAATGGAACTAAACTGGAACCAAAGCCCTCCTCTAACTGGCTTATCTCGTTATCCGTGAAATAATGAGCTCTACTTTTTATTCATAACCGGGTCGCGAACGAAAGCATCTAGTATCGCGAGATGGGCAGTTGCGATGGAGGAGAAAATTGAAAATCGCGTTCAAAAAACCACCTGGAAAAATACGGAATACAGACCAACCATCGAGCTTGCATGAATAATTTTGTCGCTACGAGATTAATGACAGACTGCAAAACCTTCATCTGACCATTAATCAGGCGAGTAAGTTTTGCCGGGGCGGATTCATCAATTTTACCACGATTATATCCCCTGAAACGACGCTACCTAAATAATTAAGAGCTTTTTTTTTCATTCTTCTCATTATTCGGTCTCATTAGCGAGTCTCCTGTAGACAGGATATCGATTGCATGTATGTAAAAATTGTTCCGGTTGGATCAGTCCAAGGAAAAGTCTGCATGTATTTACTCATATAATGATAGGAAAGTTCCACGATTCGATTATTACTCGGTGATTAAGGTGAATGAAAAACTTCGTCGCGTCCAACTGTTTATATACTCACACGACGTCGCAGAGCGACCGTCAGAAAAACATGTCTCCCGATTTATTTTGTGACACGCGTCTATTTCTCGTGGAAACTAGGTGATTTTGAATCTGACGGAAGTTTCCAATTCCATTTCTTCGGGATTCAGACGATCAAGGAATGTGTATATGAATGGGGTTCGTTAGCATAGTTTCTGCATCGTTCGGTTTGATTATCAAAGCGAGTACAGCCGGGTCTGGTCGGTATGTATGGGAATAAAATTGATAACCACGCGTCCTTAGCAAAGTATCTTACCCTCGTTAGAATTTAATTAATGGTAGATAGAATCGTGAGGTTCCGCGAGTTCATTGATTATAAATTGACGTTAACGATCTTTGCGAAGCCCCGATACGACATTTGCAGATAAGTGGCGCGAGAAACGAGATAATGTTGGATCGCGCGATTTCGGATTGATAAGAATTTCACTCGTCCGCTAATTGATACAGCCGGCGAGGATCATCATCCTCGAGTCAGAACGAGTTTCCGAGTAGCGAGACTCAACCTTGACCGAGGAGAATTTCCAGCCATAATCGAGTGATGAAGCCGGTAATACCGGCTGGTAAAAACGAGTCTGATCGAAAGTGAAAAGAAATCGCGTGTTGCGAGATAGTCTGTTAAGGTTCAAAGAGCATTTTGACTCGTTAGTGATGCGGTCTGTATATTTAACCGAGTGTAAATACCGGATTCCGGTGAATAACTACTTGTAGCTGCTCAGGATATTCGGTAGCCAAATGTTTACGTTGTATGAACGAACGTAGGTACATGAATAATCTGAGAGTGGTAATTGAGTCTCGGCGCAAGAATAAACGACCGAGTAAATTACGGGCGTTTATTTACGGCAGAATTGCGTCAAAGCCGAATATGCAGGATGCATACTCTCGCACTGTCCTAGTTCACGCTTAATCACCGTTTCTGCATGGGGGAAAAAAAAGTTGATGTTAATTGTGCTGTTCGCTAAATGAACCAGGATTATTGCATTTCTTGCTACGTCATTAGCTGTCGGCAAACAAGAACGGCTGAAAATTGGCAACACTTGATCACGTGACTTGAATAATTACTCAAAATACGTGCGGCATTCATTTCGCTCATTTCATCCCAATGGCGTAGATGAGGCTGTATATACGCTGAAAAGCACAGCGAGCGTCGCTGTGGTGGTATAAATGATAAATGCTCAACGCTTCTCGTTTTTACCTCATTTCTCCCCTTTGAAACTAAATTCGGTGTCTCGTTGTATCTTATTTATCTCGCGTAATTTGGTTAATGCGTTTCTTTATTTTTCTCATTCTCTTCTTCTCAAGAAGAAAACCGGGAAATAAATAAAACAGAAAATTAAACTGAGCAGTTAGATTAAAATAGATTAAATTGCACAACCGCCTTTGATCGTGATCTACATTCTGCAGATGATCTGAATCGCAAAATGTCCGATGGCGCCACTGAGTGGCGAGTCACTTCGCAAAGTGGATGCACGAAAAAAAGTCCTCAGGCGGGAAGTAGGATAATTAGCGATCCGCACATGCGCCAATACTTCTCTTTTCGTAATTGTTGCGAAATAAGGTAGGTTGCACAGGTGATTTTAAAAATGAAACCTTTGTTGCAAAGTATCGCGGAAGACATCGTTTCGACATTTGTGAATTACGCCGCGTGTTGATCGGTCAGAAATTTAATGTGAATTAAGTTCTTCTTTAGTTAGTTTGCCGAGTGGAGCATGAGGATCTATGTAACGAAGGTAATAATACGTGTACGTTACGGTGCGAATAGGGTCACACGTGTTCTTAACGCGGTGCCTATGGAGGAAGGATAAAATTACATACAGTGTGCAGTACGCGGTACGTTCCGCGGAGTTATATACCATGCAACGGGAAAATGCATACGTTATTACGTCGACGTACATCACAGGACGGTTCTCTGTGTATGCATATATGCTAACGCAATGTCGAAGGGTTTTCGCTTATCCGGTATATCCTCCGATGCAAATATCAGACGTTATGAATTCTCCGCATTCCTTGATAATACTAAAATATCGCATTACCCCGCCTAATGCTATTTAATAACCCTCCGGGTCAAAGTGCATTATCAACGTTATATACGGAATACTTTAAGTACAGTTGTAGAGAACTAATTTCAACACGAATTCAAAACGTTCACAATGTTGAGGCGTTCCATCCACGAAGCTTTTTAGATTTTCTGAAGAATTTCAAAAATGTATCAGTGTGTCTTACGATTTGTTTGCTGCACATTCTCAATGTAAGGAAACTTGTTTGAAGGTATAACGTAATAAAGATTTTCTGCGAAAAAAATATTATCAAGACTAATATGTCCGAGTACATTTCACTGCTTTATCAAAAGCGACTCGAGCAAGTATTCTCGAAGGGTGGGAACGAGGTGGATACACCCTTCACTCTGATCTATAACGGTAGCAATTTGTCTTTCACTTTTTTGCCACGTGTATTAATAATCCCTCCTTGGCGTCGGCGTACCTTTGTACTCCTCCGCAGGGCTCAATAATTGATGCCTGCTTATTACCTTTATTTGTTTCGATCTATCTTCGCCACCGTTTTTTCTCTAACGTTCGTCAAATTTTTTAATGATCGCTATGATCGCTTCATCAGAGTGGAATGATATATCGTTAAAGAAAATCGCATGATATCCGTGAACCTGGATTTATAACGAAATTATACCCTCCCTAGGAAAGTCTGTTTTCGTTCCATCGTATACTGTCACGTTTTACTTGTCGGGCTTGCGCGAATTTTCAACGCAAACAAAAGCCAAATTATCGGGATACGACGTCAGCGTTAAGACAACATAGACAGCTTTGTAGCTTGATCGTGTTAGAAACTGTTCGCGAGGTGCGAATACGGCGCAATACTTTCTTTCTGTCCAACCGTATCCCAAAGAAAGGGACATTTATAAATTTCACAAAATTGCCACCGACGATTTGATTTGATTCCATTTGGCGCATCATGCTTTTCCATTATTCATACCGATCGGAGTTACGGCATGAAAGTTTCACTCTAATATCGTGAGCATGGTCAGAGATAGGTGGGCGTAAGCGATGAATTATTAGTTAGCTGATCCGGCGGCCGTGCGGCATTATTAGTCACGACAAAGGCGTTCAGATGTAATAATTCACTGTTACCAGTCGTTCTTATATTTACAATAATTACACCCCACGCGCTTCGCGCAATTTCCCCAACGAATTTATCCACCCTCCCCAATACACAGTCCATACCACACCATACCATACCGCGATATGGCCGAAGCGATGTAAAGTTACGCCTACCCCGGCGCAATCTGTTATTGGTAATAAATTTAAGTTTTTCACGACGCCTGCCGTGCCAACGGGAGACCACCTACACTACAGCCACTATATATCTATATCATGGGAAACAGCATCCGTTCAATTCGCAACTTTTATAACTTCTTGCAGAAAAAAAAACCTAAAAAATTGAATGAAGAAAAAATGAAAACTATAAATTCTACCAGCCTCAAAGAAACCTCAACGGGGCAAGAATATCCAACTACTTTTTCTCGTTGCTACTGATAAATAACGAACTCCCATTGACGTATGACAGTTGTATCAATAACGTCGAACAACTCCCAAGCGTCGTTACTGATCGATGAACAGAAAGTAGACATTGCCTAACAATGTCTGAAAATTGGCCACCAGTGTGAAGACATTGTCAGGCAATATCTGAACATTGGTCACCAGTGTTTACTTTTCATGGACAGAAAGTAGACATCGATGAACAGAAAGTAGACATTGCCTAACAATGTCTGAACATTGGCCACCAGTGTGAAGACATTGTCAGGCAATATCTGACCATTGGTCACCAGTGTTTACTTTTCATGGACAGAAAGTAGACATCGATGAACAGAAAGTAGACATTGCCTAACAATGTCTGAAAATTGGCCACCAGTGTGAAGACATTGTCAGGCAATATCTGAACATTGGTCACCAGTGTTTACTTTTCTCCGTGTATGATTCTAATACCTTGGCGTTAATAACGAAAGTCAAATTCGTAGGGGTTGGGGATCGAAGATGACGAAGGAGAGAAGAGAATCACCTATTCATTTTTTTTTGTGCAGCTATGAATCGATTTTCAGAATGGTCGAAGGGATGCTGAGAGCTATTATTCCCTCAAATTGGGCATTTTTTTTCCACGGTCGTTTAAAGGGGTTGGAATATCGATTTGTGTAATAGCGTTGGCTATCGTAATGTTATCATCATATTCTACTAGAGTGAAAATAGACAAAGCTTTCAGAGCATCTGTCTGGAACGTTTTTAAAACGTTCGAAATTCATTTCCACCGACTGTAATATGAATCCGGATTAGTTTCTACATAAATTGCAAAATTGGCTTGAAGATAATGACCGCAAGAAAGTCCATTGTACATCATTCAAAACGAACTGTCTCACTGTCGGTGGTACAAGAAGAGGGTTATAATGTGAAAATACTCAGACGCGAAACCTTCAAGATTCTCAACTTGGTGTTGTCGTTATGATTGACGACCGCAAAAACGAGCTGACCAAGGTGATCAGGGTGACTAAAATGACCCGGGCATTTCCTCGGTATGGTAATTATGCCTCCATATTCATCCCTTCGGAATGATAACGGCGCCTGTCACGTCAGCCAATTCGTCGAGGGATGGTGGAAACCAAGAGCCTAATTGTCGAACCATTTTTTGGTCCGTGCTTCAGTACCCATTTTTTTTTAATCAGATTTTCAGCTGGCGATGTATTACAGAAAACATGTGTCTCTTCGATTTGATATTTTCTTATTCGGATTCGTAAGGAAAATTATGAAACTAATCAGACCGGAAAGAAAAAGGCTGCGATCCGTTGCAGAAAAATTTAACGAGGGCATGTAACAGGCTTGCAGAAAGGAGTAGCACCTACTCCAGCCGTCTACAGTTACGGAGTAACACAGTCTGCTACAACGAATAGAAAGCGCGTAGTGGTACACTAGCGTGGTAACTACACACTTTGTCAACGAGGATTAAAAAAAGAGTGCTTCAACTACGGAGACGGTTTCAAATAACATACGACATACAACAATGAAGTGATATCTGGCACAGCAGCTATCTCCCACTGTATCAAAATAGTTTGTAACATAGTTGGCAGCTATTCGCACAATCCCAGAAAACTTTCAGGATAAACTTTTTTTTAACATGTCCAGAGAATCGACAATGACAAAAGGTGCCTGACCGTTGGTCGAATTCGCAACGCCCGTGGCGGAAGTATCTACTCTGCTGATGTTTTTGTATTTCTGAAATCTTAAAACTCATGTGTAAAATCACAGTTGAGGAAGATGGCAATTGTCCATTATTGCTGGGTCAGACGCGTAGCCCGTCAGTAATTCATGATAAGGTGTAGTGTGTGGGTGATTCCGTTGCTATGCCAAGTGCCCGCGGTTATGAGCGCGGGAGTGTAAACTAGTGTACGAATACCCACCACTTGCATCCGTACCCAAAGGTATCAGCCTCTGTAATCGTCTGCGTTTAATGGACGTGCCTTGTGTGCGTGTGGATACATTTAGGTAAATGTACATGCTTCGGCAGAGCCCCTCGGCTTCTAACGGGGAACGAAGCACCCTGAAAAGTTAAACCGACTGCACCCATTAAACTCTTCTGACTTTTCGCGCAGACCTTATTCCGAGTGTTGCGGTCGCTTTGCGACAAGAGCAAGCAGAAAATGCATTTCGTTCTTCTTCTTCGTGCACTCCTTTCTGGAAAAGAGTTTCCTGACGATAAGGGTCGATGAAAGAAGCGGACTCAGAGTAGCTGCCGCATGCTGCGCCCAGATACTTGGCCGCAGGTCTCGCTCATATTTTACGATCTGCAGTAATGCGGCAGCGTGGTAGAAAACTTGCACCGGTTTTTGCATATTAGTTGATGCACTTTGAAATTTAACTTGGATCCAATTAACGAAACTGCGGAGCGACCGTTTCCTCCCTCGATTTTTATCTCTCTCTTTACTTCGTTTTCCCCCATCTCCTACCTCTCTCCGCGCTGCTGCACTCTGTGCCGTCCCTGCTACCTCGGCAAATTAAATATTGCACAAGCTCCGGAGTGCATAGATTCCTGCATTCAGAGGACATAGGGGGCTTGGAATGTTTTGTGGGAGCTTACCTGCTGGGTAAAACGAAATATTTATAAAAACACACACACAAACGTAACGGCATTCAAGGTGCCTTGTAGATCTGTAAGTACCCACTCCCATCTTTTACGAACAATTCACGACCCAATGCCAAAGCGAACCTTTTCATTATGAATCGGATCCCGACCAAGGCACCACTTCCGTACTCACACAGGACCGTAATAATTGTGCACGCCTCAATAGCCTGCGAATTTATAATTCTATAAGGCCTCAGAATGCATGATAATTATTGGCACGAATGAAATCATAAAGACTCCCGAAGGCCAGGGTGAACTCTGAACACATGTGCTAATTACGAACACTAGGACACTTTCGTATATTATTTAGAGGTAAAGCGGGGGGAACTCTAGTACCCACTATAATACCAGCTTCATCCTACTTGAGTAAGGGTTAACGTGTCCGGCATTACGGTTTGAGAAAGACGTGGTGTTGCCTGGCGATAAGCAGCCTTCAAGAGCTTCCAGGTTCCCTTAGGGCTTTGCGCTGTGACCCGGGAACCCCATCTTTGCGTAATCGTTCCTTCAGGGGCTGGCTTCTCAGTTTCACGGGACCCCTCTCTTCCTGTTCCTGTTCCTGTTCCGTACGCGATCTTGACACAGAAATACCCAAAGCACCCAAGTTACTTAATTACTCAAAATACGTTCTTTTGGTTCCTACGTCCGCCATAGGGACGGAGTCCGATTCACACCCTGAGATCGCGTTGCGAAATTTGCCAGTGTCTTTTGGTTCTTTCAATATAAGTTGATTTCGTTATAATTTTGGGTAAAGTGATGATAATATAGTCGAATCTGCGCCGCCTTTCGGGGTCATATCGCACCGTGGGGTTCGAATAGACGGCCAATAAAACAGTAGCAGTGGCGTTGAATCTAGGGACTACGGGAAGAGCGTGATTCGTTAACTTGGAAGCGGGGTACGGCTTGGGGCCTCGGCTGTGTTAATGACGGACGTAAATCTGTTAGGAACTGTTAGGTCTTTCAGGATCCGAATGAGAGATAGTTCTCCTCTTCCCAATGCTCATCCTCAAGCGCGCCGAAACCTTTCCTAGATATGAAACAAGGATCTTCTCGTTCGGATCCCAAGTCACGTTGCTAGACCCAAGAGAAACGGTTCTTCAGGTATCCAGATGTATTGTCAAAAAGCAACACGCGGAATCTTCGCTCCGAATCGATGGATGAATTCACAGGACATGAGGTGTAATCAATTTTTACTGGTAGTGTTTGTGAGCAGGACTATGTTTTAATAGCCTGCCGTTTTCGGATCTGGGAGTTTGTGGGTGGTAAGAAATACACTTTCTATAGATCTGATTTTTCCGTGTAACAAATGCACAATTGTATGACGTGTGTTTATTGAAGGAAGAAGCACAAAATCCAACAATTCAAAATAGTTCTTGGTCGACAGTGAGAATGATACGTCACACCTTTTCGGGGATAGTTCGAGCACTGGCGATCCGTTCAAACTTCGGCTCCTTTCGGAATCCCTCGTACATGAATGTCGCAAAGCCTATGTGGCGTCTAATTCAAATTGGAACGCAGTCTCAAACATTACTGAGTGAATAAAACGTGACAAGGGAAATGAATCGTGACACAAGCTTATCTCGACGGTGAAATTCAATTTGTTTCATCACGAGGTTCGTAATTGTTACAGTTTCGCACGCATATGATGTATGTTCAGCTGATTGTAATGGTCGGCTTGATGCGGTACATGTGTCGAAAAATTTCATGAGCGGTTCACGCTGCTCAAATATGTTTAAAAGTCGTAAAGTCATGCTCGTCTGGTGGCGAATCGGCTTCACGGTATCTTATCGTGCGAATGTAAGTTAGTGTTATGGCCCGAACTCGTCTCTCAAACTTTTGTAAAACAGGCGTGCTTGATAGGGAGGAAAAATCACGTATTTAAACGTGGAGAGATTTTGAGTAACAAGAGCAAGTAGTTCTCTCCTACCACGTAAAATGCTATGGATAGAATATAAATGTTCACTGAATTCGCTCTAAGCTTTGCTTTGGCGCGAAATATTGTCCAGAATTTTTGGTAGCTTTGCCAACATTTTTCGATTTTTTTCCGGAGCTAACAGGCGTAAAAAAAATACGGCGTAACGTTTTTTATCCTGGATCCGCAGGTCAGAGGAATTCTACGTTCCGTTTAAATTACAGTAATTCGCGTTTGAACCAGAGTTCACTGGTTAGAATCTAGAATAATCATGCATCATAATTCCGTGTACGCAGTCACCATCTGATACCAAAGAATTTTTATTGCCTTATTCATACAATCAACAAAAAATTCCTAGAACGAAGTTCGACGTACTGTAACTTTTCACATCAGCGGAATACCTCATCGTACTTTTTCGAGTGGTCCTGTTGATTATCGCTCGCAATTTTGTCGTTGATCACCTTTCCGAAACGTGAGTGCAGAATAGAGTGGCGAGGGTGATTCCTGCATATGGCATCTCAATATTTGAACGGCCTCAACGAGGCGAGCGACAGCTCGGAGGCAAATTTCTGAAGCGGGGTCTAGTTTTATTAAACATTTCGTAGGAACAGGCTTTTGTTACGCTAGAGTTGCCAGGGTAAACGTTAATGCGCCGCGAAATGGTTAACTTGATGTTGAAAACTTTGGGCTCCAAAGTCCCCCCAGGTAAATCCACAGCGTAGTTCAGAATTTCCAGCCAGCGTTGCTAACGTAGCCTGAGCTAAGAAAATCAAGGATAACGTTTTCGAGCACCATATTGCGTGGGGATAACCCAGCCTGCGAAACGTTCTCCACTAAAGGTCATAATTCACGTTTACATTGGAAATATGGTTTTATTTTTGAAAGAAAAATCCGTGGGTGCAGGGCCATAAATCCAACGATGGTAATGCCCCAATTTGCATACGCTCCAAGATCTATAATCACGCTATGCGAATGACAAATAGGGGCGAAAGAAGAACAAGATATGAAAAATAAAAAAATCTCGGGATAAACGCACGTCCCTCGGGACTCGGCGGGCTCCTCCGAATATTATCAGTCCTCGGACCTTAATCGGACCGAATTCCAATTCGGATCTTCAAGACCTCTAAGCTTTTCGCGAGCGTGGTTTATGGAAAATGTCTCTCGTTGATTTCACACGTTCATTTCATCGTGGCAATATCTATTCTTGTAGTTTTATACCTCGGACGGGGATACGGTCGTCGCTATTTTCAAATGTACATATAAAGAGTGTATAATATAAGTTTGAGTAAACGATCTGAGACTTTTGACATTACAGTCTCCCCGTCGGTATTGAAAAAGTGATGATAGCGCTGCCCAATGGCAAGACGTTGGTCCAACTTTAACGAGGACGTAAAACGATGCCTTTATCATTTCAGTGTAATGTCGCTAAAGTTGAGGCCCTTTTATAGATTCTTCTTGGCTATCTCGTTTTACGAGAGACTAAAGCCCGCTGTTGCTCCTGTTCAGGTCTTTCAGGTGTAACTTTATCTCACCAATATTGTGTGTATCGGCTATCGCTGCACTGTACATAACTTCCCAATTCTCACCTGGTTATGTGCCAATTTTCCGTTTCCATTCAACCACACGTACGCTTTCGATCCACAAGCCTCCAGATCTCGCTGCACTAACCCTGATCAACGAGGCATGCGGAATTAAGGCAAACATGAATATTCAAAGTGGTATCAGCGCGAGCGCCGTTTGTTCGTTGGCGAATTATAATAAAGCTGTAGCTTAGTACAGATTTTCGGTCAACGAAATCGATTCGATTTGATGCACGGAACGATTCTTGGTGGAGTATATCAACTGGTGATTGATCGTGGCACCATTCCGTTCTGGAAACTCCTCCGGAGCCATAACAATCTGTGAGTCAAGTTCTAACGATAAAACTCGTATCTTTTCTTTTGAATGACGTGGCGACCCACTAGTTTTCTTGTCGCGTGTACAGAGGCGATAAATAACAGCGGGAAAGTCTTTTACGTTTCCTGCTGCAGTTCAGACAGTGGCACTTTGCGTCAATTCCCCGGGGCTACTGACCGTTAAAGACGTGAACGATTCCAGTGGAAAATATATAATATCGTAGGTGCCCCATAACATAAATTTGTAGAATCCTCAACCTCGTAATAACGCTTCCTTTATTCCGTGCTCACACCTCTGGGTAAACTCTTGTAACTTACGAGAGAGTAAAGAAAGGGTGTTACTTGTTCAGCAGGAAATACCCTGATTACTACTACTACTCTCTTGCGCTGGAAGTAGCACCTGCAGCGAAGTAATTATCCGGTTCATGGTTTATTCCCAAGACGGGAAAAGTACCTCCCAGTATTTCTCGGTGCTCCTTATTTCATTGAATCAATCATAGAATCCAAATTTAATCAGGTTTTTTTTTCTGTTATCAAGAGTTCAATTTCCAGTTACGGTTGTGAAACTCCCTCGTGAAATTTCTCCGAGTCCGTAAACGCCAGAGATGAATATGTTCGTAGACAAGCAGTCGATTGAACTGGGAAAAATGTGAAAGAGGTAATGCTCGTCAAAACCCACTTGGCAGATATTCACCACAGAAATGCTCTCGGGCAGTTAGTTTATCTTCGGAAGAAAACTCGCTGTTTTGAACCTTGCTCGAAAGCTGTGTGAGACACAAGCGTGTCAGCTTTATATGACAAATGGAAATCTCGATCAGTTCTGGCATTTACGAAGGAAGAGACTCGGAATGAAGTGCGGGAATTTTCTTCCGCGAAAAGTTGCGATTCGGAAGGACCTCTTCGCTCGATTTCGCGTCAAATAAATAGGCTTTCGAAACTCAACGTACCTGCAGTGGAAAGTTGGGAAAATAGAGTCGTGCAATAAACCATGCGAAAGATAAGAGACCGAAACCGGTTGTATATTCAGCGGAGCATTATTCTGATGGAAGACAAACCTTAGCTCGCGAATTCTTAGAAGGCTGTTAACGATTACGTAATTCTTGTCGTTGACAAATGGATACGGTCTCCGTCGTCGTCTCTAGCTTTGTCTTCGTCTTCCAGCTTTGTCTCCTTTTTATGCTCACGCCTATCTCGCTTCTTCGTCCTTGGTAGATTTTGCAAAGGAGTCGTGACATAAGTCGAGTACTTTACATGCATCTTGAAAAGAATAAAAGGCGAATAGTATACCCGAGTGGTACGCGAGGAGTGGGTGGCGTAATTCGACGAGCGCGTGCGACTAACAAATGGTCAGACGCCACGTTGAATATAAATTCGAACGCTGTATTTTTCCGCGCAATCATCATTACCACATCTATGAGGGACTAGAAACCAGAAGAAAAGTTTAAACAATCAAGAAAATCGGTCTCCTATTTCTTAAATTGTTTCACAAAATTATTCGAAAGTGGCTAAAAGATCTTCAGTCACAGTCACAAACATGGAGAATTTTTATCCTTCCGGATATTTGGACCCTCGAAATTGTTCCGAACGGGTTTAAAATCTGAATCGATATCTCGAACACTTGGATTTTATCTTATCGCGTTCCGTCGCCTGAAAGCCTCATCAACTATTGATGAAGTCTTTCTCATTTTTCCATTTCTTCTCTTTTCCGTTCAGCGCTGTCTCAGTCCGCCAACCCAATCCGTAGCACTCGAGACGTTTTTACGCCAATTTTCTTCGACTAGAGAATCGTTTGCGAGGAAACAAACGTCGGGTTGAAGTTATGCCGAGCCGTATATCTTTCGCAGAGGTATAGATCACGAAGTATGACTGATTGTCAGTCCTGATCGAGGTATGATGAAGGATCCTCGCGTGCCCGAAAGTTCAGAATTCAGGGCGCATGGCACATGGCATTTTGAGGGTCTGTTGAAACGATGTTTGTGCAAAACCAGCTGTCTGACCGGCTAGGTATTAATCGCAATGATTGACGTTCGCGCCTAGATTCCGCGAATACTTCAGTCTCTTATTTTCTCGGGGCAAATTAACGCCGACTCCCTGCTTCACATTCAAATTAAGGAGAAATTAAAATGAAAAGAGAATAATGGGAGAAAGAAGGGGAAAAATTGCTGAGATAAATTGACGCAATGTCTTGTGAATTTTTATGAGCTGCGAAGACTCGGGCCAACCACCCCTGGAGCACGATGGAAGTTGTCCTTAAGGCAGAGTCATAACCATACGGACTCGCGGTTTTCCTCCCCTTGTGAAAGTTTTATCGCATTTTTTCAAAGTCCTTTCAATGCTTTTTAAATACCGACGGTCTTCATCGCTGTTCGAGCGTGGTAAATAATCCCCGTATAGATTTCAAGAGGTGAAATGATAGGAGGAGGCTTTCGAGAGTCCTTGCTCCGATCGCGGTAGCGAGTTTTGTTGAATGAATCTGAAGAGAGGATGGGGATCTCGATCTTTGATATGGATTTGCATAATGGCCTCGTTCTTGAGGCAACCCTCCTTCTCTTACCCGATTTACAGCAACTGGGGCATCGCTTTGGCTGGTTATATTGAAATTCTCAACAATCATAGACGAGCTAAGATCCAATTTTAATGCGAAGAAACGTGAATGGATGAATTCGCCCCCTGAATGGCAAAGAAATGGAACCACTTTGACGGTTGGCAAATAAAACCCAGAAACTCATTTCCCCCAATTATTTTCACTCCTCTTTTCATCACTCGGGGTAATAAATTCAGGCTTCAATTCATCGATAAATTTTCAAGGTATTCCACCGATTGAAACCTTCATATTTATTCATATCTGCGTCTTCGATAACGCAGGTGCCAAATACCAGATGGTAAATTTTATTCAGCGATAATGAAAATCGTTAATTTGATGCCTTTGCAATCTCGATAAGAAAACAACAATTTTGTGCAGCGTACATAATGAATTCGAATCTAATAAAAAAATTTTATCGGCAAATAAATTGAATTCAAAAGTTCAAAAGTCTTGAACTTCATTAAAAAAAAAAAAATTCAATATAAGTACAGCCTGCAAAGATCGCCAATAAAAACGGCAATCGGCTTGTAGCCAACCACAAGTCCTATCTCGATATTTTTTCATAATGTCCTCACTACTGTAATACAATTATCACTATAATTGGTGAAGGAATGCATCTAATTTATGACATTTTGCAAATTGTAAAAACGAATCAATGGAAATGATCCAGTTTGTTTCTTTGATCAGCAGCAGATGTACATTTTCTCTTTTCCAAAATTATTTTCCAGTCTCTCTTCGTCATTTTTGAGCATCTATAGATAAAATCAATAGTTGATCAATGATAAAGGTCGCTTTTGATGAAATCTGTGTATAGGTTTTATCGAGTCGGAAAAAATTAGGCCCACGTTGTTAAAAGCGCGAAAATTTTGTACCCAAGTCTGTTTGAATAATCCTTACTACCTTCACGTCAGAAAGGCGCAGCTATATATAATCAATCATGCTCGATTCGATTGGATTGATGGTGGTGATATGTGGATATTGACGATTCCTTTTTTTCTTGTTACAGGTAAGCCTCTTCCACCTGAACTAAACCACGACGTGAAATGGTCAGAGTCCTTATTGCAATTGCAGGTACGTGGTATATTTCTTGATCAGCGTATAATATAACATTAAAAATTGTTTACCCAAGACGATCGTAGATACGTACATAGACGTATTCTGGGAGAAATTTATTCATAGCTTTCATTGTGTCTCACCACCAGAGAAGGTGATGTTATGACATCTACCTTCGACCACACTTCCACCTGGGGAGGAGGCATCTTCATAAATATAAGAGTTCCTTGACACGGTTCAAAGTTATTGCATAGGTTAGATGGAAAAACTCATTCGTATGTCACATCAAACGAGAACCAGTCTCTGCTACGAAAGTTCAACCCTGCCTTACCAATCTCATGCTTGGCCTAACTGGCCTTCCATGCGTTCACAAAGATAGGCAATTTCGGCTTTTATCTCGTCTGTATCTCTTCTCCATTTCGAAGGGTTTTTGGGGTTTCGAAATTATGATTCTCATTCTCTGTTGCCGTATATTCGGCCGTTGGTTGGACAGCATACAAGGTGTTTTATGAAAATAAGAAAACCAGAATTTACTCCGAGTCACGTTTCGTGAGCCCGGTTTACTCCAGCAATGAAACGAAACACGTTCTTGTTATCTTTCGGTTATGAGAAAGTCCCTGGTCCTCGCGTCGTAAACTTTGATCTCCGGAGGTGTAGTACGTTGTGCCTTGAAAACCGCGCGAACCAGAGGTTCGTTGCTTCGGTATAACCTTGATTTCAAGATAAGCGAGAGTGGAAGTCATCCACTCCTCTAAAACTCGTTACGAATCGGTATGATGTAGCAGTTGCATAACCGGACAGAAACAACGAGTCTCAAAAAACACCTGAAAAAAAAAGAAGAAAAAATTAATTGCCGAGTATTCATTCCACAGCTGTGTAATTAAAATACCAACTCTGTATAATTTTCGTAATCTGTTTATTCAATCGGTTTACTCATCCGTGCGAGAAAGGATTACGTAAAACGTTGCAGAATTTTTTTACAACTTTTTTTCTCATACCATACAAATTCGCGAGGGTAACGAACGCTGGGAAGTTTGAAGTCTTGAGTTTGGGATTGTTCGAGCGACTTTATGCGAATATCTTATCAGCACGAATTCATTCTTTCAGCTGAAATAATTATTAATATCACAATTCAGCTTTTTAAGGGCTAATGGTCGGCCCCTTTGCCCCGAGATTTTCCGCAACGAGTGCTGAAACAGATTTCGCGTCGGAACTCGGAGAGCTTGTGAATAATGCAGGAGTCTAGCTTTTACCGACCGCCAGACTTTCGTTGGTAATTTCATTACCAGACTTTGCGGACGTTGCGTAGAGGCGAGGCATAATACACGCGGGACCAAAAACGTACGGGGGCGTAGCCCCGCTCTCGCTACCCCGTCATGCCACGAACGGAGAAATATATCATCAAGGGGCGGCGGGACAACGGTCTAAAGGATCTCGGACACGGTAAATAATTTCTTTACATACGTCGGAACATTCGCCGAACCGGAAGTACCGGGAGGCTATCTAACTCTGCGTGGAAAATGACAATAACCGAGTTTCCAACGGGAAGTATTGGTCAGAAACTTTTCTCGATTTTTTTTTCATCTCATTTTCGTACAATGAACGTACGCGACAAATTTCATTTCAAAATATTGAAAATTATAGGAATTATAAGTTTGCAGAGTTTTTGCTGCGTAGCCGAATAATCCGTACAATTTTGAGCATTTTTTTTTTTAAGATTTGACCAAGCTCAAATGACTTTTTTGTTTTAAAAATCAAAACAACGGCTGCTATTAATATTGCCTTATGTGCTGCTGTCCAGTCATAAAAGTCCTATCTGAAAATGTTTCGACTATACAGCCTCAGTCCTATGCTTTTACCCAAGACATTTTCAGATAGGACTTTTGTGACTGGACACCAAGACATAAGTCCTACAGTTTTGGAAATCTACGTTTGGTCTGCATACTCAGTTCATCATTTCGAAGAAGGTAGTTTGACGGTTATAATTTTCACATATTGCTCTGTGTCAAATCTAGACGAAGTTCGAATATTTCGTTTTCGTTTCAGGCTTCACGGCATGTTCCTTGAAACCGACAATAACATTCGGACAAAAGTCGCCACTCGTCTAAAAACAATACTTTTTGTAGCTACTACATGTTCGTTGGATCCCCGGAAG
This sequence comes from Euura lappo, assembly GCA_018257835.1. Classification (NCBI taxonomy): domain Eukaryota; kingdom Metazoa; phylum Arthropoda; class Insecta; order Hymenoptera; family Tenthredinidae; genus Euura; species Euura lappo. Next base: position 308,639 of record JAEUYN010000726.1, read on the forward strand.
AATACAAATCTTTCTAATATTTCACCGACGGAATTATTCGGATCGGTCTCGTAGAGTTTGAGGCAGAGACTCTCTCGCCTCGGGGCTAAATTATTTCCGACAGTTTGCGCGGTAAATTGCGAGGTGAGAATTGGCGAAAACTGAATAAGGCGTCCAGGTGCCGACAAGAAAGAGAGTCAATGTTTCGAGGATTTAACAAACCCGTAGAATCCTAATAACTTGAACAAAAAAAAAAAACGTGAGAAAAAACTGTCGAGTGAGAAAGTTTATGCGATTTTGCAAAAAAAAAAAATTAAAAAAATGATAAAGTAAAGAAAAAAGTTTTGTTCTTCGGCAAAATGTCTGCGAGCGTTATTTATACGCGATGCTTTCTCTTTTAAAAAGGCGATTTTTCATATTCTGCTGTTGAAAGGTACGATTAATTTCACGGCAACTTATTCTTCGCTGTACCTACAGCTGCGTCGAAAATCTGCATCATCCTTTGCTCCTTGCTGTCCGGCGGCTACGTAGCTCTTCAACACCTTTATGCTCGCAAATACGGTTTTTGCGCATTAGCTTTCCTTACGTTTTATTTTCTTCTATTTTTGCCACAGTAATCAATGAATTCTCGGTGAAATATGTCCGCCTTTAACTACATTTCCAGTATTCATTATTCCGACTCGGCATGAGTCGTAAGATTGGATAATGTTTTTTTTCTACCGTAAAAACTGGTTGGAATATGAAATGAAAATTTACGATCGTCGAGATATTGAGCAGATTTTCATACCACAGAGTCCGGAATTACTATTATCAACGTTATTACCGAAACAATTCATTTATTTAAACCAGTTTAATTGGATTATTATTGTATAGATTAGGCTGGATTAGAAAGTACTTTGGAATAACTGGAGACAATCTTTTAACAGACTGCAGTAATATTAAAGACTGAATTAACACGAATTCCCCCTATTTCCTATTTTCAATTGAAATATTGACCAGTTTCTAAAAGTTTTTACCGATTTGAATCTCTGGTTGTGACGTAACTATTGAAATACTTTCTTGAACTAGAGAATGTATCGACTATTGAATGTTACGTAAGCGAAGAACTCTGCAGCAGGTAGACCGAGTTGCACTTAAGCGCGAAGGCGGTAACCTCATATAAAACGTTTCCTCCTGCGCGCTAAAGTTTTCGACGGTTTTATTCCCCTGTTGTTGAACAACTTGACAGGATCACCAAAGAATTTTCACCTCTAGGTAAACTCTACTGTGTACGCGGATCCCCTATAACCGAGTTTATTCTGCTAGAGAGGGTAGATTTCGCACGGATCAGGCTCACATCGAATTATATGCTCGCGATAAAAGCTGCTATGCTACAACAACTTTTATATTTTTACGTTTTTTTCTTCTTACTTTCAAGACATTCAGTACTATCTGTAGAATATATCGCTCTATATTATATAAAGATATCGCCGCCGCCGCCGCCACCGCCGTGTCAAGATCCCCCTCGACCCCCCCGAGGCGGACCCCTGTAGGTTACCCAGAATCCCCCCACCCCCTTCCTTCCTCTCCACTCTGTATATATCAAGATTTCAAAGGTCGACGACGACGACCCCCCCCCATGAAAGATTCCCCGTTCCGCCATTCCCCTGTCCAAAGTGTTTCTAAACCTAACCTAACCTAACCTAGCCTAACCTAACCTAACCCAGAATATTACCCAGAATCCCCCACAAATTCCTCCACCTAACCTAACCTAACCTAACCTAACCCAACCTAATCCCCCAGAGATTACCCAGAATCCCCCACGAACACCCGAAGTCTTCCGGAAAGACCCGAAGTCTTTCGGAAAGAACCGAACCGAAATCGTCATAACAGGTCATGTCAGGACGTGTCAGGTCATGACAGGTCATGTCAGGACGTGTCAGGTCATGTCAGGACGTGTCAGGTCATGACAGGTCATGTCAGGACATGTCAGGTCATAACAGGACATGTCAGGTCACAACAAGTCATGTCAGGACAGGACTGTTAAAAACGGTAAAAAAATCACTCACAATTAGTATATGAATCATGGGATCCCAATCTTTCAGTAATCCGTGCAGAAACCTCATGTCAGGCGTAACAGGTCATGTCGGGTCATGTCAGGTCATAACAGGTCATGTCAGGACATGTCAAGTCATGATACAGAAAACTGTTAAAAACTGTAAAAAACCACTCACACTTAGTATATGAATCATGGGATCCCAATCTCCCAGTAATCCGTGCAGAAACCTTTCGCGCGAAACCACTATAACCGAGATCACACTTTTTCATTCCATACAGAATTTTCAATTTCTTATTTTTGACTTTTTTCACCATGTACAAAATATTACTGAATACAACCCGAATCGGGGGGTTGGCGCGCGAAGCGCGCAGGGGGGCGAAGCCCCCCTAGTATATATATATATATATATATATATATATAAATATATATATACGAAGAAGATGAGGCGATTATCTTACGTTGGGACGTAAAATCTCAAGTCCCGGGTTTACTTTAGTGACACTGTACATCCTACAACCTATATCCACGTTAATATCACTTCAGAAACCGTTCCAAGTTCCTTGTCAATAGCAGCAGCTATCCTACTGGACTTCTGGACGACCTCTTCACCGTATATCCTACACTGGTGCTTTATCTCTCTTGAAGCTTTCTGAAAATTGGGATAAATGATTCTGATCGAAGGAAGTTTCTCACATTTTCAGTGGTCACATTGGTGCACTATCCTCTCTGTGTCTTATGGCAAGGAAATTGGCATTGGAATGATTTTTTCGTATCGTTGCAAGTCACTATTCAGTAAAACAACACCGCTGGACCTGTGGCAACTCACCTTCCACTCCTTTTCGCTCAGATTCTCCCAATTCTCGCGGAATACGTTAGATTGTTCAAATATGTCGTTGACGTTATGAATTCTGACGTCATGACCAATCGAAAAGCGTTTCTGCCTAGGCAATTAGCTTCAACCCACCAAAAGATTAAAGACGTTCAATATTGTTCTAATGCTGCGGATGAGTTTCGTTTTGGTTTTTTTTTTTCCGTCGAACCAAATTCAATCACTTTTTGAGAATGTGTGCTTCACCGCAACATATGACGCTCATACAACCGTTTAGAAATTAATATACTGACCATAAAGAAGCTCGAAACGTCAAGTGGGGTGGGAAGGGGGTGGAAATACATTTGTCGAAAACGTCTGACATGAACCGTGCTTAGTATCAAGTTCACGGCCGGTAATAATTTCATCGGGTAAAGATCGTGAGCTTGCACGAAAGCCCAATTTGTAAATACAGTATGCGAACGTTTTAGGATATTAGTGAACTCTAAGAACCGTGGGTCGTATCTCCTTTCCTATTTCGATAACGCATATCAGTTTATCATTCGACTGTCGGTCGTGCCATTGCCGTATTTTCAATGGCTTATCTCTCCGAGAGACGGAACGTGGGATTTTATCACGGAGGGAAACGTGTAGCTCTTGAAATCTATTAAGCACCCGATACCGCAGGGTGGTCTGAAAATTTATAAAAACTTGATAAAATGAACGGTCACAGTTTATTCGTGGCAAGAAAAACAGTAGGAAAAAAAATTTAAGTATCTCTCGTGGTCTATTCGCGTGAATTTTACCGTTGAAACGACTTTTCTGCCTCCAGGGTATCGTCCCGTACTTTTAGCTTCGAGCAACTCGGTTCTTCTTCTTTACGGTGTCCTGTTGTTCTACATTTTGTGTTTAATCTCCAGGGAGACAACTATACTCTGCGAGTATACTACCACACGGAAAAATATCAAGGTACAACCACCGACTCTGAAGTGTTATTTCTTTAAAAGCTTTTTTTCTCTCTCTCTCTTTCTCTCAATTCTCTCACTGGCTTCCGTCCACCACCTCGACATATACAAGAGTCATTTTTATTCAAATGAAAAGAACGATCACCGCGAGGCAGAAATAAAAACATAATTATTGTCCAACTTTTGAACAAAAAACTTCTTATTTCTCGTCACGAACTTTGATCATAATAGATTGATGATTGTCTTTTTGACAATGAGTGTAAGACTATCACTACTGTTTGGAGGTTCAATAGCCTAGATGATCCGATGATGGTGAAAATATCCGTTAAACTTGAAGCAAAGTCAAGTGAATGTATAGTATTTGATATCCAATACGAGTCGGTCATCTGGGTGGTAAAAAAACAGTCGGATACCAGGAGTGTACCGTAGTCAAACGCGTTATTTTGATGAAAATGAGGTAGGTCGGGAATGAAAAAACACTGGGAACTGAAACTGGCGACAGTCAGAGCGAATAATTTGCGGTTTCAAACGGACGACGATTACCGTGACGATACTAGATGTCAAACTAATGATGTATATCAATCACAGTATCGACAAGTGTACACAGAAACGAAAAAACTGCTGGAATTACAAAGGTTGGGTGATCCTACCGTTTTTCTACGGATCTACGAAAAGTTTGGTGATCTTAGCAAGTGTCTCGCGACTTTAAATAGTGACTTTCTATATTAGCGAAATACTTTGTAAATTCAATTCAACTCTAATGCAAGGATCATGGTGATCCGAAGGTGTACAAAAATTTTGATCCAGAATCAATTACGTGTAATGGTCTTTATGAGCCTCTTTTTGGTCGTAGTCCGAGTAGCACATGGACACTGCGGTTCAAATAATTTCGTTATGTCTCTAATTTGATCAGATTCCACGAGTTTGAGTCGTTTATATTCCTATAAATTTAATGTGCTCGTCGCGACGTTTCACCATTTTCGGATCACTTCTGTGACTGATTTCTGTTATAGTATTAGCAATCGTGTCACTGTCGAACAAAGCTACTAGTTTCACCCTATGTATCGAGCGTGGCATTTCGTCTACTGAGTAGAAACTAAACTGCAGCATAATAAGCTTCTCTGACGGTAGCTCTGAATGTCACAGGTATTTCACAGCACTGTGCTACTTATACTTGCCTCTTTGATTCGCTTCAACAGTTCAAATATACCCATTTCTGCTAACTAATCTCTGCTCTGGTGCCCGGAGTTCGCCGAGGTGAAAGGAGCAAAGCGGATGGAAATGTATTTCGTTCTCAGTTTCACGTTTTACATTTTTCCCCTCACAGTTGAAGTAAACTTAATTATCCCGGTGCAGGAGGAAGTCTTGATGATCTGTTCGGAGGAATTCCGGTAGAGGAATTTTTTGTCTTTAACCCTCCATTTTTTTTTTTTTTTTTGTCTATTCTTTATTCCTCGTTTTAATCTTCAACGGCGCCTGGGCTGAGGTGGAACTGTTGAACTGAATGCTACATGGATACGGTGTTGGCGACACCCGAGAGTTTGGGAAACTACGGGAACGCCAACAATGGGTGGCAAGAGCCTCGAGCAATTTGGAAAATGAAAGTAAGCTGAACTGCTTCCGCGTATTTGTCTGCGTTACTCTGCCATTTTACCAGCAAATTAGTATAATATAAATGCAAATGAAATCCTGCCGGCAGGTTTTATTTTTACCAAAGCCCGTCAAAGATACAACCCGGTTCGTTATACGATGCACCGTATACTTATTTCCCTTATCCAAAGATCTTTCTCGGCTCCCTTATCCCTGTCCATTCTATCTTTACGATGATTAAATTCACGTGATTTAAAGGGGTTGAAAAATATCGCTTCAACAATTTATCCTCGACGTTGACAGGCGTCGTTTCAACTTGTCTAAAGTTCATTGGCAGGATGGTGTCAATGACGAAAATTCTGTTAGAATTTCTATTCTTGACGCTTTCGTGTGATCGGTCATTACAGAAACGTACGGGTTAGGTCAAGCGAATTCATTTGGCAAAGTGAAAGGTTTTCCCCGCTGACACAAAGCGGTGGTGCGTGCGCGATATTATACAACACAGCGGTTTTCTTAGTAAAGGTCATGGGAATAGGGCTCTTACCGTATTTTCATAACGGATGGATAAGACCCCTGGCAGTAAGCCTCTGGAAATTTTCAACCGTACACGCGCTCGAAGAGAGATGACCATAAGATATAAAGAGAGGTAATATGTTGTTGAATATACTCCGTTGTAACACGAGTAGCTGTAATACGTACCTCCTTCTTCACGTTCTGATGCTTTTAGTTTGACACGTGACACAATTTAGTTGCACGTTCCGCTCGAAGGGACAAAATGCTCGTTGACATTCTGGTGATGATGCCAAAAGTCAATGTACACTTTTAATCATAATCTTTGTCACTTACCTATATTTCAAGCACATGATCTACGATTCTGACGAATTGGATATATCTAGAAGAAATTTAGCGCAAAAAGCACAACTACGGAAGAAAAAATTGTTTGACATTGTTACCCTTTTTGCACAAGCACCCTCATTTGCTGTACGATTCGACCTTGCGGTTGGAATAAAGCTCCTTTTGTCTGAAGCTGTGATTTTCAGTTATTCATAATCCGCTTGACGTTTCCTCGGAGAAATAAGGGAGATGAAAAAGTGGTGTTGAGCTTTTTTTTCGCCGTCGTTGAGTTGAATGAGACAAAGCCCCGAGGGAGGTAAACAGATTTTTGTAGTTCTAATTCGTTACGGAGTTGAGCCAAGGCTGAAGTAGCTCGGCCGGGAAACTCAAAACTCTCGAATTTAGAAATTACTATATCAGTTTCTTTTTTTTTTTTTGTTCAATTCTACCGCAAACAGTCCGTCGATGGTGTGTTCTTGTAGCCGAGGTTTATCCCTCAGAGAAATAGATAGACTAATGAAACCAAATGTTGGTGAACTTGAGCTTGATTAATATTTATGAAAGCCTGATGCCGAAGTTAAGCACTCCGCGCCAACAAACTTTGCTCCACTTTCGTTCTTATTTCGCTCCTCTCTGAATCCTTGTATGATTTCCGTCCCCCAGGGCTGATATCGGATAACAAAACAAAACAAATAAATTCTTGAGTGAGATAAATTTGTCGGAATTTGACGTAAAAACTCACGCGAATAATTTGAACGTCGATGTTTCACAATAAACTTGACCCTGCTAAAACGAGATATTGGTTTTTACGATCGAATATATTCTCATTTAACGATATTTGCACCCTGGCCTTATTGTCATAACCGGTGGCTCGTTTTTCCATCCGACAAAAAAAAAAGAATTGAATCGGTATCACGGCTTGCCCGGCAGTTCCGGATCTTTGCTCCAAAAGAAACCAAAATCTGTGTCAGAAAGTTGGGATTGTCTCGGCAGCATCCTGGCTAGCCCAGAGATCTTGGGTCAGTCAGGCACATGGCGCTTGGTGTGACCGAACTGTGAACCGAGTCGGAAGGCTGTCCTCCCGTTAGCTTGACCGCATGTCCATCTGTCCGACCGATGCGGCCACAGGGCACCCTTTGATCGAGTGTCCTAGTTATTTTTTACCATGGAATCTTGTTGCGGTCTTGCGAAGGTGTCACTCATTCCGCGAAGCAGCAGTAGCAGAGACAATTTTCATGTACCACTGACGCGAATTCCGGTACCCACTCTAACGAGCGCTCTAGTTTTTATAGTGGAAACAATTCTGGACTCCCGGTGCAGAATTCGATAGCGAATCAATGAATCCCTCGTGGTGAACGGCGTGATAACTCGTTCGAGATCCACGCGTCTCGTTCAACATTCGGTAACCAATTTACCGCATCTTGGAAACTCGCCAGTCAACTGCGGAAGGAAAAAGCTTGTCCTCGCTTCTTCAACCGCTCAGAATTCATGGATCACAGATTTGACCAGTTTATACGGACAAATTGTATTTCGAGTGTTATTCGATGACGTACAGGATTTGGGACAGAATCCCAAATCTCTGGCCAAAAGACGAAAGTGCATTCAATTCGGGTGATAGTCTGGACTCGGGGGTTTTTGGGGTCGCTGAATACGAATCTGGAGTCAAAATTGAAAAAAACAAAATGGCGGCTGCGATACGGCAAAAAATTTATTCAAAAATGCATTTAATCCAGGTGAAAGTCTGTATTCGGGGGTTTTTGGGGTCGTTGATCACGAATCTGAAGTCAAAATTTGAAAAAACAAAATGGCGGCTCCGATACGGCTGAAAAATTACTCAAAAACGCATTTAATTCGGGTGAAAGTCTATACTCGGGGGTTTTTGGGGTCGTTGATCACGAATCTGAAGTCAAAATTTGAAAAAACAAAATGGCGGCTCCGATACGGCTGAAAATTTACTTAAAAACGCATTTAATTCGGGTGAGAGTTTGTGCTTGGGGGTTTTTAGGGTCGCTGATTATGAATCTGAAGTCAGAATTTAGAAAAAAAAATATCCACTCCAATATGAATGACTTGTACGGATAAAATATTTTATTTACACTTAAATGACGATGACTTAATCCAAATTAGGTTACTACAAAAATCTTAAAATTAGAATGATACATATAGTTAGTCTAAAAATAACAATGATTAATTTAAAATTAGGTCACTACGGAAATCTTAAAATTATGATGATATATACATAGTTAGTATAAAAATAACGATTTGCTTAAAATTAGGTTATTACAAAAATATTCGAATTATATCGAATGTTTATTTAATAATCAATCTGCACGGCTACGTGGAACTTTAGCAGCCACAGTCACTTTCATCGGAAGAATCACTCGATTGGCAGTCAGTCGAATCAACTGGAAAAGAGCTCGAGCTACCCTCACTTGCTGAAATACTTGGCGCAGTTAATAAACGTAATGCTTCTGGCAACAATAATTTCGATTTTTTGCAAGGTAATTTGCGCAAGCTAGATATGTATGGGTCGGATGTTAATAGAAGCCGTGAAAAAAGGTCTTCCATAGTTTTTACTCTGGAACATTTCCTCGTGAATTCTGTTCTGTACTTCTTGATATGCTTATTGCAAGACTCTTGAGCGTCTTCAGACATTTGTCCGATTGGCAATAGAGCCGAACTTATTATTTCCGCGCCATGAATCAAAATTTTATGCAGCGAAGTTGGCATATGATACCACGGATACAAGTGCACGAAGTCGCGAGCTGTTTGTATGGCATAATCTCGGAATCTGATTGAATGAATTTCATGACCACTCGAAAGTGCCTGCAATATGATATGAAAACGTTTGATCAAGTCTTCATTCACCCCTGTGATAGAAGCCGAAATAGTAGGATTTTCAAAAAATCGTCGAGCGGTATTTCTGTCATTCGAGCTACCAAACCCAGGCTTCGGTTGATCGACTATCAGTCCTAATCGTAATCGGAAACCTCTTTGAATTCCTTCCTTTCGTACTTTCACACTTTCTTTGTCATTTGGAGCACGTGCTTGCGACTTTTTGATGTCAAGTTTGTACCCTACATGCAAACAACACTCGAAGAATCTAATCCATGCATGCAAAGTTGACAACCCAAACTGTAAATGATCCCTCGTGATTTCCTTCTCCAACATCGCATCGATATTGTTAAAGTCTTTTGAAGTTGCATTACACAAGTAGCAACGTTGAGCTGATGCAGTTTCTGTGATCGCATTGCAAACTTTACCATCTATCATGGTGAAAGCAAGTTTAATTGAAACGGTTATTACTTTTGAGTTTACCACAGTTTCGAAAGGGACAAGGTTAGATTCTTGTTGTTTAATGAATTCCATCTCTTTAACAGTGGCTTCAGTATTTTCGTGCAAAAATTGAATCCTGATTGGTCGGCAAAAACGAGGAGAAGATGGTCTTGGATTTTTCCATACAACAAGTGTACTCTGTGATTCTGGGTCGACTGATAACAGCTGTAGTGGAACGAGTGATGTGAAGAAAATGTTTGCATCGGACTTGCTTCCATCATCATCGGAAAATTTTTGTTTAAATGTACTTTGGCCGGAAGTGCCATCGCAGCCCCATTTACAAATTAAATCCAAGTTGCGGACTTTTTCTCGAGGCATACTGTCAATAACATCTGCTTGAGTTAACAGGATTCTTTCAATTGTGTGATCGAGCAAAGTCTGCAGTTTTACTTCGGCACTACATTCCGTTACAGTGATGTCTGATTTCTTTGGGTAACAATTGCGCTTTGATTTATGTACTTTGTTGTAAGATGGAAATAAAGTGGAGTGATTTTCTCTGCTTGCGTTACGAATTGTCTGGTATTGTGACTTCGATAAATTCGCTTCAACTAAAATCGAAAGAGCAGCATCAGGAGAAAGAGGGGTTTCCGAAATCGATCCGATAGATCTCTCGACGGCTGAGAATAGTAACATCGTCGTTCAGAATTCGCTTGGAAAACATCGTCGTTCAGAATTCGCTTGGAAAACATCGTGGTTCAGAATTCGCTTCAAAAACATCGTCGCTCAGGATTTGCTTCAAAAACATCGTCGTTCAAAAGCGGATTTTGTGGGAATCATTTTCTGAGTCTACGCCAATGCCAGGTACACGATTAGCGGAAAACAGAGGATGGTTCACGTGAGAATTACGACAAAGCGTTTATATTCCTTTATTAAATAGCGTCATTCCAGTGCATATTTTCGGTTAATTTTGATGACTCATGTATCATAAACATTACACTGATCGATAAAAAAGTTTTTTGACCCAGCGACACCCAAAATCAGTCATACAGCTATAAATCAGTAAAACACTTTAAACCTTCTTGATGGACGTATAAGAAACGAAAGCAAATTTTATGAGAAAATAATGAATATTTTGGTTATTTTACATGTATGAAATCAGAACTTGCGTGATGAAATCGAAAATAAAAAAAATAAAAGTTTTTTGTCGATCGGTGTAATGTTTATGATACATGAGTCATCAAAATTAACCGAAAATATGCAATAGAATGACGCTATTTAATAAGGGAATATAAACGCTTTGTCGCAATTCTCACGTGAACCAGCCTCTGTTTTCCGCTAATCGTGTACCTGGCATTGGCGTAGACTCAGAAAATGTTTCCCACAAAATCCGCTTTTGAACGACGATGTTTTCGAAGCAAATCCTGAACGACGATGTTTTTGAAGCGAATTCTGAACGACGATGTTGTCCAAGCGAATTTTGAACGACGATGTTTTTCAAGCGAATTCTGAACGACGATGTTACTATTCTCAGCCGTCGCTCTATACTGTTTTGCTTTGGATGGGCTTCCAAGTGTAACATCTTGGACAACTTTTGCAGCATCTAATTTACCAGATGCTCGAAGGCTCATTTGCGTTGCATAAGCTAATTCTTCGGTACTTGTCCCTGCACGCATTTCTTGAGTCCTTCTCCGCTTTGTCCGCTCACTAGCTTCGGTAAATGCTACAGAAGGCCGACCTGTGTTGCTGGACTCTGAAGGCTCTCGAGTTTTTTCAAATGGAACGAACACGCCCAGCCATTCGGAAAACTTCTCGAAAAAACGGTCTTCGTGCCTTGAAACGTTTTTCCACTTCTCACTCAATGCCGACAACAATCTGCGTATGCTAGATTTCACATCATCTGATAGGGTGAACGGACGTTGTAAATTTTCGGACATGGCCTTCTCAATTTTCTCATACGCTGTCGCTGCACTACTTTTCAAGTTGCTTTTGAGTAGAAGGAAAATATCCTTTCTGGTCATACCGGGTACCGTAGGTGCAGGATCATCGGTAGAAGATTCTGAAATGTCAAAGTGTAATACATATAAATAGGCGATTACATATTCAACCTTACTTGGTATTATTTGTTTCATAATATTATTCATAGCTTGTCATTAATCATTTTTCAATTAATCATAAGAGCGCATGATGCATCGTGAAGTAAATGGAACAGAAAAGCAAGGAAATGTTTTTTTTGGGGGGGGGTTTAAACATAATGTTTCTTAATAATCCATTCATAATATTCCTAATTGATAATTTTTCTTTTCGGAAGTGTAAAATATGAATCCACTTTAAAAACAATGAGGGTGATGGGAAAAAAAAATCGATTTGGGCCCCACCGGGCCCACCTGGGGCATCAGGCCCATAATGTGAGTACACCCCTGGGTAGAAATATTGAAACCACAGAACTTTTGTCTGGCCCATTTCTCTATATTCTGTGATTTCCTTGCTCGAAAGGGAGAAAAATGCACTTTTCGTTACAAAAATTTGCACCAACAGCGGTTGCGCAAACATGCGCAATTTTTTTTTTCATATTTCACAAGAAAAAAGATCAATCTACAACCTCAAACAAGAAAAACCACTCCGCAATGCCCGGCAATTCAACTTTTCTCTACGTGTTTGCAATTCTCCGTTGACATTTTACGTTCATTTTGGGAGAAATCATTCTTTTTTTGATATCGCAATGCATTATTACTATAAATTCAGAATTTCATGGTGATATTGTACTTACTTTCCCCTTCCGAATCCATATTTTAGATATTTTTTGTGTTGATTTCTGTTGGCGTCAGTACGTTTTGAACACAACACTGAAAATTACGCTCGGACTGCGCTGCGTCTAGTTCGTGCGAGGGTCACTTTGGAACTGGAATACAACAGCAGGTATAAGGGATCATCCCCTCTTTAGACTGGAATCCGACCCTCGGACTATTCCTCTACCTGACCCACCACTTCAAAATCCCGGAAATGAAACTTCATGTTTACCCTTTTGGCCACCGATTTGGGTCTCTGTCCCACTGTGTGACGGTATTGGATTTGGGAGTAAATGATACACTTCTATTTCGAGTTGCTCAATTTCGTGATAGTCTAAGTACACGGGCGGTTTCCATCCAGAGTAATCAATGGTAATGGTGGCTAGAATATCCTAGAGGATTGGAAGTGGCGTTAATTATCGTTGAGTAGTTATCTGAGCGAAGTGATCTGCCAGTGCATCGCATCGTATCGTAATATCCGTATCTGTAGTCTCAGATCTGTTCTTAAAGTGGTACGTTTACGAGCATCAGCTGCATCAGCTGCAGCAAGGAACAGCAGCACATCTGGTTTTCTTGAAGGCTCTTGGGGATTATGATAGAGAACAATAACGGAATAGACGTATCTCCGCAACGGTGTTACAACTCGTGACAATTTATTAAACGAAAATCGTTAACTGAATCATTCGCTCGTAATCTAATTAAGAATCACGTGATTTATAACGTATCTTACGAAACTTTTTGACAGAAATATTGGAGTAAGAGAGATGAATGATTTTGAGTATAAAGTTAAACCGTGAAAGTAATTACGAAAGAATTACCTATAACTAACGTTGTCTCCCGTTAGCATGGCGAGCTGGATACACTTCGTTTTCATTATCAAGTCTATCGACTCGCAAACTTGTTCATTAATTCGTGAGTTTGACTTGCTAATTAAAAGTTTGAAGCCACGTTGATCTCCTTTAACGTGGTGCCAAACTCTCTCTTTCTGTTCTGTGGGGGTTGAATTTTCACCCTCACAAAGACCACAGTCCTTTCTCGGCGAGTTTCACTCGCTATTATAATGAGATCTGTTAGCCTATCAGTTTCCGCTAACAGGATTCAAGTCTATTTCAATTGACAGAGCAAACTGGCTCAGGATATTACATCCATTCAATATTCCTATTCCTGTTGATTAATTTCATCTCTTTAAGCGTCTCTTCGGTTCTCTGGCCTGCGACAGATTCTCGGAAGCGACGAGTGAATCCTTTGAACCCGTATTCAAAGCAGGCACGTTTCTCGTACCTAATTTGGTACCAGGATATCACTATCCTCCCGTGGTTGTAGTAGGGGAGACCGGGGAGAGAAGTTACAGGGGCAAGTTGTTACAAACGGTGATTATTTCTAAACTATCGAAGATGGACCAAGAGTTAGACGAGAACAACTAGATTAGACTCTAACGCAGTTGTTCTCGTCTCACCCTTGGTCCATCTTCGATAGTTTAGAAATAATCACCGTTTGTCACTTCTTACCCGTGTAACTTCTCTCCCCGGTCTACCCTAGTAGTTTGATAAGGTCCTTCCTGAAATTTCCAAGAATTCTGTTATGGCATCGAATGGTTTATACTCGAGTGTGACAGCAAGGGTAGTAAACGGTCGTAAATATCGAAGGGAGGTTCGTTAATTCGGGAAATTACATCAAGGCGAAACTACCGCGACGCGAATCTCCTGTGTTACCACTTGTAATTTCATACTAATAATAAATAATGTACCTTGAGGCGTGCGCGACCCGGCAATCATATAATTCAATCTCCCGGACCCGTTCATTCTTTCGGTCTTGCAACTCCTGGCACAGATACGAGATACCATCCAGCTCGGTTTATGGGCGGAGGTAAGGATCTATACGGCCAATAATCCGGTCTGCTCACCGTACAACATTACACCGGTACAGCAGTACAACAGTAGGACGTAAGACGAGCATGAAGACGAGGGCGTGGGCCAGGGCGCGACCAGATCCGGGCACGCGGTGAATCGTGGCGGAATCCCGTCCTCGCAAGCCATCAATCAACCAGGCGGCAATTTCATACGGTATAATCGCCCTCTGTAATTACCTACCAATATAGTACATCTTGAGATAGAAATTTATGTCTACCTCGACGAGGTTGCCTTCCACGTGAACAGTTATGCCCGACTAATCTCGTACATGAACATTTTGACAGATTAATTTTCTTCGGTTACGGCAAGAAAACGAGAAGATTGGAGGGTGAAAGGAGAAAAGAAGAGAATCTCGCTAAAGCGTTCATGCAATTAGTCAGAATTTATTTCTAATTATTTTAACCTGCGAAAAAGTTCAGCGAGGGGGAAGCTACGGAGGGTTGAAAAGGATCTGGTAAAGACGGCTCCGACGAGTGGAGATGGTGTAAAAAATTGTTAACGTATTACCAACGATTTGTACAGCTCACGGAAGCACACTTACCAAATCACTGGGTGATAAGCTCTCTAGTCGGAGAAGGTGTCTTAACCGGAAGAGAAAACCAAGGGCGTCTTCACTCCGCCCTTACTCTCCGTTTCGTGCCGTTAGACCCGTTTCACCCTTTCCTCTTGCCGAGATGCGACCGGAGCCGTAAGAAATATTCCCCCATCCGTTAGCTGGAATCTACTCTTCCTACGGTCTTAGTAAGGTCTTAGCGAGATCCTGGCATCGAAAGCCTCCCGATTGCCTGGAAGAAAATAAAACCGTCTCCAAGAATATCTTCGCTTATACACGAGTAATCCGAGCCGGATTGCGATCGGCCAAGACCAAATCCGGATCCGAGTCATGTCGGAAGTTTAGTGACTTGGTATCAATCATTCGATAGAACTGTTACTCACTTGGAAAGAGTCTTCTCTCCGTATTCCGGAGTAAAAACTTTGTGACGAATGGAGGTAATCCAAACGAATTTATCTTTTTTTTTCTAAAAATGAAGCTAAAGTTGAGTAGGTACCTTCGAATTCTATTTACTGATTTTGGTTTTCCTGAATCTTTCATTTAGTTACCCCAGGTGTTCTCCTTCAACGAGAGAGAACTAATTTCAGGAAATATGCTTGTCCGAATGCAGAATACCTTCACAAAGCATATAAAGTGTAGGAGGTCGCTGCGAGGAACCGAGGGGAAATAGACGTTTCATAATTATACTTTCCACCGGGAACGTTGCCAGCAAATTACTTTCATCTTGGTCTCTCTTGTAATCAAAGCTTTGTTTATTCTTAACGAATGTTGGTTTTCGTCCACGGTGTATTTTGCCTCTCTAAGCACCCTGCCTTGCTTACAGAATTCGAGTGGTCCTCTTCCACGACCGTAAAGAGGGACAGTTCATCAGCAGTGTCCATACCCAACTCAGGTCTCTTGCAAAATTCTTCGTCATTTCAATGGAGGGAAGATACTTTCAATGAAGTCGAAAGACCCACCAGTAGCTCGTCGGAGTTCTGGGCTAGGATCACTTTGTGCAGCTTCACGGAACATCCGGGCTTTCCTATCGTCTATGAAGTCTGAGTTATGACCTCGGGACGGGGTCCGAACGGAATCCATTTTCCACCGAGTCCGCTCCATTTTCACTTAATACCTAATATCCAGGTCCGACTGCACTAACCCGGGCTTAGAGCCACTGGCAAACCGCATTCCTCCGGTTCCGGTACTCGAGACTGCCTTGAGTCATGGTCCAAACTCACGTGGATCATCTGCGCTTGCTGCTAGCTTCTTATTCCAGCACTAGATCACCGGTACTTTGTTACCCAGGAGTGCACTCGCATCAGGTTTCTTTATTTTGAATTCCACCAACCGGAATTAGGCTGTCGGGGTAATTTCTGAAGGGATAATTATTTGAAGATGCGATATTATCTGTACGACAAGTCTTCCCAATTACGTAATTCGCGGCTTTATCGTTTCTCGTTAGCTGTCTGTAGGCAGTATGATTTGGATTAAACCCTAAGCTTATGTGGTTGAAGCTGTTTTCGACAAAGGTTGAGATATTGTTTGACGTAAGCCAGGAGTTAGGTTCAGTAAAATCGTACCCTCTATCCCTCGGGATTCCCACGGTTGACTCGACGGCCTAGACTGACGTTTAAATAACGGTACGTCGTTACTGTTGCGTGGAATTAATTAAAGTCATAATCACCGAGTCTGGGGGCGACCCCGGTGTAAATTGTCTTCTCCAAGATGCGATTCAACATCAATGACCCAGAAGTCGTGCTTCATCGATGCGAAATAACCTCACGTTCAATCAGCATCACTCGATTATCTGTATCATCATCTTTGTCGCCGCTCGAGCCAGTTGTAAGAATGAATTCTTGCGGCCGCGGATGGTGTTTGTCTCATGTTCCCTGAAAATTGCACCTCGTCTAATTTTTGCTGCAATGTATTCGAAGCACGTAACCATTTCGGTTGTGATATTTGCGTTACCACTCGTCATCGCGGAAACTCCCTCACCGTAGATTTAACTCTGCTATCTAATCAGAACACACTCAGTGACAAACAATGGCGGCGTGAGCTTTCGGGTATTTGCTTTGATAATTACCAGGCAACGTTCTCAGCGGTACACTCGATACCGATGTCGCTGGGTTCGGATGCTGGGGTTTCCTCGCACTCTGATTCACTTACTTTTAACAAGCAAAGTGTCCTCGAAATACGAGATACTGAAACGAGAAGAGGAGAGGAGAAAAGAGCGATTATCCGGGAGCTAGAATCGCGGTAACCCACCTAGATAGAACTTCCAGGTCACGCACGGAGAACGCTACGGTTGTTCGCCATTAACAACCGTGCAGGTCGTCTCAATCTGGCGGTAAGCCTGAGCCGCACCTAAAGCACACCGTTGATAATCTTAACCGAAGCTAATTCTGAAGATTAGGATAATGTGCGCGGGCTAGATTCTCACATCTGTAATATCGCGTGATAATTTTTACCCCCAGTCCCGCATATTGATCGAGGAAATCAATCTGGGATCAATATTGATTGAAATGAATTTTGTGATCGTGAACCATCTCGAATAGGATTTTACGTCGCGAGACTTTCGGTTGATTATCGTCTGCAGCTGACGCTGAGTGTGTAATAATGAAGAAAAAAATTCTCCCTCAATTTAGAAAAGGGGGAACGAAGATTAAGGCTCGGGTCGAAGAACGAGGCTTGAAGTATTACCGAGAAGAATTCCATGGCTGCTCAGTTCGTCTGGAGGAATAATTCATCCGAGAAATTTAGTCTTCGTTAATTTATGCAACTCGAATATATTTCAGCCCCAAGAGGCTGCTAGACCGGCGCCTATCCGCTTCTGTTTTCGTGGACCAACCACGAAGCTGGGTTCATTAGGGTTGGAACACTAATTAAAAAGTAACAGCTTGTGCGTGGTCTTTGCGCGTCACAACTAAATGGTCAATCTTCTCAGCAGTCTGAACAAGCACCAGAATAGGCCTAGGGCATTGGATAAGTATCGAGGTTCTATGCGGTTGCAAAACCACCGATTTCGTGGATTGTTCGGCTTCGTTTCTCTCGCTGAAAATTGTTTTTCCTAAATTAATTAGCAGCAACTTTACCCGCATTGCTGCTGCTCTGAAAAGAAAGGAAACGGAGCCCGTGATGTTTTGTAGTCCCTTTGTTAGCTCGCTAATTCCACCCGCGCCTAATTCCTGGCTCGGACCTGTTACTTGCTAATCAACCTTCAACAAATTACTTTTTAACACCTAAAAAAATTGCTTTTTTCCACTCGCGTTTATCTCTGCAGTGTCGAAAAAAAAACCTGGAAGAAGTTTTCGAATCGTTCCATACCGCCTCGGATTACGTTGGACGTTATTTGATGAGATGGTCATTTTCATCTGACAAACGTCACATTTAGGCATATAATCGTTCGGGTATGGAGATATAGTTCGATAATTAACCCATGAATGGAATCTGCGAGTTCTAACCGAACGTACTGCGTGAAATGTGTGCCAGGTTTACGGTCTGCGGCTGGCTCGTATATATAATGACACTCGTTGCTCCATATATAGAATAACATGCGAAATGCTACGGTATTCGAGAGTAGAGCCTCGGCAATAAAAACCGGGTTAATAATCGTGGAATATGTGAATTAAGGATTTGAGTAGATATTCGAGCACTGCTGTCTCCGCTGTGGAGTAATTTCGTTATCGATCTACGTAGATACGGTCTCGTATGATTGGCACAACATTTTTATCCGCCGTTTTACAGTCAAATATGACATATCGCGGCTGTACAACTGTCCAGTTTTTCAGTACGATATCGTGTCCAGGTTATTGGCAAAATAAATGTTCCAATTTAAAAAAACAGCATAGTGTGTTCCATGCCGTAACTCCACCAGGACATGAGTCACGCTAACAGTCATTCACCTGATGAGTTGAAAGTACAGCTGTATTATACAAAAATACTGGCTTACGAGGTTATCGAACCGTCAATCGTAACGGATCATTAATTTCTCATCGCTAACAACCGCTGTCACCAAATATGTTAGGACACGGTGAAATTTGTCGTATTCCTGGCTTCGGAGTTTGACCTATGTCTGTGTCTAGTAGCGAGTCCTGAGAGCGCGACACACTTCTCGGACCCTTCTCGTTTTCTGTTCCGTTCCTGTTTCACTCCCGTTCCGCGTGAGGTTCCGAGATAATGTCAATCATTATGGATGGAAAGTCGGTTGCTCGCCCCTGTTGCTCCACTACTCTAGAATACGTATTCACTTATTAGCCAATAAACTGCACACGCATCTCTATCCCCGGGAATAAACTCGATATGTAACCACGTTAGTTATCGGTCGATCGATCAATCGCACATCAACTTAGCCGCAAGGCTGTGCTGTGATCGCGCGTGAGAATAACGAGGAGGTAATCTAATTAGAAGGTGACTGAAGATTGTCTTGATTCCGTCGAACGATCATTCTTCGCATGAAGTGCAAAATACCATGCACATTTTTTATCTCTCACCTTTTTTACTGAGATGTCGCGCCTCTTTAACATGAATAAAGGCAGAGACGCTAGCGGCAGCGTCTATCTCTTATTCAGGCCTTTGATGAAACACGCGAAGTTTCAATTGGAGAATTCATTTTTCTATGAAGACGCCATTGTCACTTACTTTTTCTATATTTTTCTTCTCCTTTGGTACACCTCAGAGTACTTTGGCGCAAAAGAACAAATATCTAAACGGTAAATAGAGAGACGAAATATCGTGTACTGTTAGAGTAATCAGGAGCTGCGAGTGCCTAGAGATGAATAAAAATTTCAATCGCTGCGTTTATATTGTTGGTATTTTATAGTAACTTTAGTCTCGCCAGTCTTTTTGAATAGTCTGAGAAACTAATGAAAGTGTGACACTGATTAAACGAGCGAAAGAAACCTCATCTTCATTCACAGAGAAGATCGTAGAGTATTTGAAGTGAGACGTGAATTGTTTTTTCTGAGTTTCAGAAAAACGAAAATGAGCCCGCCCGACGAGAGGCTTAGTCAACGGAACAGAACTGGCAAAAAATTGTCATGTTATGTTTGGTCCTTTGTCAAATACCGTTGAATCCAAGCATCCTATCGTTTTTTTTTTACTGCGTGTCATCGGATAAGTTCAGTTCACAGAAAGTAAATGAATTTGTCTGTTTCATTGATGAAAAAGAGAATACGAAAGAGAATTACCATCAGTCATACGTTAGTTACGGCTGGGGCTATAAACCCAATGAATATCACTCCATTGCGAATAAAATACGGTCCACCTCCGTCCCTTCGTGATCTGGAACAATTCGCCGGTTGAATTTAATCGACATGCAGTTTCATTTAATTCATCGTATTTTCGAATCAATATCACTCTGATTGTCGACGCGAATCCATCTCATATGAATGCATTTGTCATTACCAAACTATATGGATTAACTACCATACGGATATATGGCGGATATACACATTCCACAAGCACGCACGTGTACTGCGTAAGTACCCGGGTAAACCAGCTACGCTATTCCACGGACAAATACACCGGATTTACCCGCCCGAGTAAGCCTCGTTCCTAATTTGTAATCACGGTGCAACGCCAAACCATCTCTGCCTCTGTGAACCCCGTGTCATCCTGCAGAGCAAACTTTGCTCAACACGTAACTGTACCTGTCGCCGTCTCATCTCAAACCTCCACCTCACGTAAACAAATTATTAGGATGGCCTGTGACAGTTTACCATTCGCATTGACCAAAATCGGTTCCATAGTCTGATAACTCCATCAGTGTGACGGTCGACTCTATAGGAGTGACCATTCGCTTCACAAGATGCCGATCGAACAAGAATGACTCGATAAGATTGAACAGATTCACTCGAGAAAAGTTACCATCCTCACCTCAGGAGACCATTATCTCTGGAAGAGTGAATATCGTGCCAGGCTGATCACAGTGACATGTGACTCGAAAAAACTTTGAGAATATCAGAGGCCGGAGAAGCGCCTGAGGTAGTCAGCAATATATGAGAGCCTCATATTGGACAATACGTTGCCTTTCCCAGCTATCATAGATCCGAGCCTGGCGATATGAGAAGCTGAGAGAAGTGGAGTATTATGCAGGTTACCTGGGGATTCGAGGTATATGGAGCGGCGTTTCCTATTCTCACGGATGAAGCTAGTATGTGTACCAGGTCAGTGAGTTACGGCCATAATCGCGGTGGGCTGCTGTAAGGTTCAACTCGGGTGCCTCATTCTGAGCCGTATCGCTGAGTGGACCGAATACTTGGTTACGCGTATCGCAGTGTTAGTCGGATGGATGGATTTCCTATTGCCGGTAAATTTAGTGTCTGCAAGGTTTCCCGCAACCCTCTGCAAGGCTTCTTACCCCGTTAATTGACGGAGGTACTCCAGGTACTGCAGCAGGTAGACGCGTTCTACGCTTCTATATTCTTACCTCGTTGCTTTTTGTATTTATGGACGATGGCTGAGCTCATCTTCTTGAAATTAGGATTGCGTTCCGTTTTCTTTATATCGAACCTGTAACCGACTTCACCATGCAGAAGCTCGTTAGCTTCAGCCGAATTCGATCCACAGGAAGAGAGAGAGAGGACGAGGAACATCAATCCTACCGTAATTTAAACTGACGGGCGAACAACGGGACCAATCAATGTTACATGGATGAAAAATAGGGATTAGGAAAAAAAAAGAAGTCGGACGGACATTTTACTCCACGGAGTCGGTAGAGCGAGGTATTTTGTTTTTTTAAATTCAACAAATTTGGTCATGTTTGGTGAATTTCTGGCTATTCAGCGGGTGAAACGTTGGACAGGTTTTATCGTTTTGTTTATTTAAATACCGCTGACGCAGAGTCTGGGACTGCGTATCCACCTTGAGTTATTCATTGAAGTTCAAGAGGGGCAGTGACCGTCGAAAATCATCGCTGAGCAGACTTTGAATATCCCTCCTTTCAGACTCCTCGCAGTCCTTGACCTCTCGTTTAATTAACTAAGCTTCTTATTGCCTCATCCTGTGCTCCTTGGAAACCCTGGGGACCCTGGAGACCCTGGAAAACCCCGGAGACCCTGGAGATGCGGCGCACCTCTTGTGAATAATGCACCACTAAACTCCCACGATTTATCGCCACGGCGTTACACCAGGTTCTAAAAACTTTGGAATTTAGAGTGTAAACGGGTAGCTTCAGAGTTTCCTCCTTAATTTTTAATTATACATCGCCTTTGAACAACGAAGATTCCTCCGAGATGAAACTTCTTCTATTATTGCATCGAATGTCTCGAAAGTCTTTGATCTTCATCGGGGGATCCTTTCGACAAGGTGACAACGAGAAAGCCGCTTAAAGGAAAACTTTGAAAGCCAAGGAGCTTAGAGGAGCGACTCCAGGATCACTTTCCTGCTGCTTCGTCCTAATCTCTTTTACAAGCCGCGGGCAAAAATGTCCGCATAGTAGCGTCGTTGGAATATGGCGAATAAAAACGACGACCAAGTGGCTTTACAGTTTGAAAATTTTCCGTCAACAAAAGCTGAGTCTGAAGATGTCGAGGACCGGCACCAGCACCTCAGTACGATTGTTGCTATCGTTAATCGCACAATGAAAAGTAACCTGCACTCCATTACTCGCCGAAGCGAATGAGTGAATGGAAAAACTTTGGTCGTTCAAGAAAATCGACAAATGGTAAAAGATTGTCGATGATTGTGAAAATTTAAGCGATTCCGATGTAGACTCTTTCCGAATGAATGTTCGAAGACCGTTCTCATAAGCAGTGAATTTCCCAATTCATCTCAGATCTTGAAAGTTTCACGATTAATTCACAAAACTTAGACGCCTTTTCTTCTCTGGCAATAGCGCCGCGGGCATAATCGGTACGGGTTCTCAGCGGATGACGATGCGAAAAAACTTAGCCAATGTGTATCTCCTTTATTTCTCTTTCTTATTTTCTTTCCTCCATACCTACCTACCTACCTTGTGTTAAGGTTTTTACCACGACAGACCAAGCCTCAGGGGAGGAGACGCGATCACTACCAGCTGCGCTACGATTTATACTCATACGAAACGTTTCGCGTCCCCTTAATTGAAAAAACACGACCCCACTCTGTGGTCATAAGAAACGAATAGAAAACGCTGCTCATCTTCTCAACGAAAAATCTCCCACGCCGTAAACCTTAAGGCGGAAGAAAATATTTGACACGAAACAAGACAGTGAAAAAGAAAACTTCTACGGTCGATTTTTTGTGGCGGAAAGCTGAATCTATGCACCCCAATGGTATAAATTACTCGACTTTGAACTTGTTGTAGTTGCTTCAATCGATGGAACTCATTACTTGCTGATATCGAACTTCAGATAAGTCAGAAAACTGACCTTGGACCTTGGACAGCTTAATCATTCTGTCATCGGCACGGCTTTGGTCCGATTTAATCACAGAGGTTATAAACAGTGACGTTGAACTTCGATAATTAAAGGTAACGCCGTCGTCGGGTGGCGTGACGGGGCTCCCGTTCGGTATGGTGCCGGTTAGGTGTATACACGTAGTCTATCACGTCCCCGGTTAGCAAAGTCGCCCAATTCCCCGTCATAAAACTCCACCTAATCCCGATCCGCCACGAACAGCGATATGAGAGGCTTATTTTTCCGTCTCACTTTCGACTCACTC
This sequence comes from Euura lappo, assembly GCA_018257835.1. NCBI lineage: Eukaryota > Metazoa > Arthropoda > Insecta > Hymenoptera > Tenthredinidae > Euura > Euura lappo. The sequence continues at coordinate 332,000 of JAEUYN010000726.1, forward strand.
TATGTAGCAGCCCCACGAGCACGAACGCGTAGGGATCACGAAATCGCTTGGCTCATCCATGCGCGTGCCCTGAAACCCGATACGAATTCATGTCGCTTTCGATCCGTACACATATTGCGAATATAGCCCACCAGATGGACGGACACCACCGTTATTACGATCTCCCGGATTCTGGACTGTCAGTTGAATTTTTCAAGGCAGCGATTTTTTGCTGCTTTTGAGCTTCGATTCCGCAATCTTTGACGCTATAGATGAGAAAAAACGCGTGGGTTCCGCGCAGAAACAATGAAGATAATCCACAAACTGCACTTGCGTCAGTCACAAGTTTTGAGCCTGAACTTCGCGCGGTAGACGCAGCGGCGCCCCTGGCGCGGAGAAGGGCGCCGCGATCGCGCGGCAGCTGATTGAAGCGATGGCATGGCGACGGAGTTCTCTTGGAAAATGTAATTCCTTCATTTGTTTGCGTGAAACTCGGAACGGTTCGTGTTCGGAATTTCAAATAGGATGATTCTACCATGCGTTTAGCGATAGAGTGGCGTAGAATTGAACTTCAATTGAAACAAGTGACATTGCCAAATTTTTTAACTGCAAATATTTGCCAATTTTTATCATTTTGTAACAAATTATTGACCGATATTTCAGAATATTATTCGATCTCAAAAGTCGACTGGGGCCTGAAACATCAGAAATTCTGTCAATTTTGATATTTGGAAGTATTCGCCATCTCTTCTCGCTTGGCTGATTATTATTTTTGTCATCGTTATTCCGACCGAAGTAGCAGAGGTTGTCGAGTAAAATATAAGAGGTTAACGGGATAGAGTTCTCGAATATTGGGATTGGGATTGAATTTATACGATAAAAAAGTTATGGGTGAGTTATTTGCGGAAATAAAAGATATTTCACTCTCGTTGAGCCCTGAGGTTCTCTCCGAGTTTTCCCTGAGTCAGTCGTGGTCGGTCGGCGCGGTCGCTCCACCGGGACCATCGGATTTCACGCCGTCACACGACTTGAGTTGGTATATCCGAAACGTGCGCCGGCTACGTACGTCGATAATGGATATGCCTTGCTTTCTCCCTTACCCTAGCTTCGACCAGGTGTAACGAATATTTGATGGAGGTCCATTCGTCGAGAAAATTGACCAATCCCTCGTGACCCCTGCCGGACATAATTCCAACCAGCTCTGATAATAGAACCGCCTGGAAGCCCACAACTTGTAACTTTGTATACTCAGGGTAGAATTACCTCGCAATAACACGTTCCGGGTGTATGTGAGGTGCATGAACGTTGCATACTGCTGTGTAATGTTCGTTATCCGAGTGTCGAAAAAGCAGTGATTTGAGGTGATTGAAATTCTGCGTTTTGAGGGTAAAAATTCTGTTTCAACATTCGATTCGATGCCATTCCCTCGTTGGCCTGTGTATATGTAATTTGACGTACCAGCTGGTAACAGCGTTGGCTCATTTTTCCCCGTGTTCTTGAGGTAATGGGTATAAAACCACAGGAAGAACCGTCGAGCGAGGTTCACATCCTCGGGTCGTTTTCGACGACGGTATTCCACAATGGCAACAGAATATCTCCTGGTTTTTGTCCACTGCAGACCGGGGTTCAATTACAAACATAATTAGTTTGGCGAGTTCCGGTGGGTCCCAACAGTAGCTATGTCTACAACGTTACCGTTTCAAGCACAAACTCTCTCGACAAAAACTATTCTTGGCAACAGTGGACAACTTACGTATATCCTATAACAGCTACCCGTCTAACGTCACTTCATGGAAAACACGCCAAACTCTCAAGCTTCCAATTACCCACAGTTTCTCGCACGTTGTGCCACCAATTTACCCCAACGCCATTGTCGAGAATGGCGCATGAAATTTGATCGAAATTTGAGGAACCAGAGACTGCAAGCAAAACATCGAAAATTACATCAAAAGTAGGGTCTATTCACTTGCAGATGTAGTGATACGCAATTGCATTCGATTTTAAAGTGATTGCACAGCTTCGTAATCGAATCGATTCGTGATTTCAAAAAATGAGTAGCCTTTTGGAATCAAATGTATTTAAAAAGAAAAAAAAAGTGGCAGTCGGGTTCGGGTTTAAATCCGTTCTGACGCGGTTTCATAGTCAGAAAGGAAGGGTCTTCAGCAGGATATCACGAAACCGCGTTCCATTATCAAGACTCACGCTTGGGTCATCGCATCACGAAGTGAAAACCCTCGATCTAAAATTTACGCTGTGCCTTTAAGGAAACGTTGTTGAAAAATAAAAACTCATGTAAGTTCAGAAATTGGAGCTGCAGGTATAATTAACTCCGGACTTTCCTTCTGTTTCAGGTTAGTTCCTAGACTTTATGCCAGACGTAGTTTCTCCCTGGGACACTGGTTTCCTTCCATTTTAGTAACTTTACGATGTCTTCCAGGTGAGTACATAGTCTCTAATTTCGGAGCGGCGTTCGAACCTTGGAAGAAAACGAGAAATCCCATTCGTCCAAAAAGTAATTCTCTTTTTTTTTTTCTCTTCGGTAATGAACCGCGCGACACGAGACGATGTTTGTGGGCATTTCAGCCGGGGGCCTGGTCGGGTTCTGGTATCGTATTACCTATTTGAGTGCGTAGGCCGTTTCTCCTCGTTCAGATCGATCCAGCCATAACAGCAGCGGCAGCACCAACGACGTAAAATAATCTTTACGGTCGTTGAATTTCCATGTTTTTATTGTTTTTCGCTACGGGATTGAGACGCCCGTCGTTCTCGTTGGCTTTGCGGGGGGTGAAATCGCTTCCGAAAGCTCTACCTCAAGCCCAAGCCCGTAGCCACTCTAGCAACCAGAAAACCCACAGGCCAAACCAACCGAGCTAAAGGGCCTCTTTGCTTTTTCTTCGATCCACCGGTGGCATATACGGCTCACGGGATTTTATTGGCAAAACAAAACCAAAATTCAACCACCGACCACGTAGACTAAATCAAAAGCCTCAGGACTTGGTGTTTTCCCGGATATATTCCATAATAACTTTGAGCCATAAACTCAATGAAAGTCTAATCGATGTTTCTCATAAGCCAAGAGCTCTTCGAGTTAGACTTGAAGGTATGCGGATGTGAATGCCGATATCGCGTCAATGGCCTGAGATACAAAATTTTCTACAGAGTTTTTGACAGTACAATCACGTCGGGTAAATAATTACGAATCGATTATCGTTCCCTGTATAGGTTTAGTTTTTATTTCGTGAATTCTGACCAATCATCGTTAAATCATCATGATCGTCGACCTTTGTACAGTCTCTTTTTATTCAATGAAGCCACTTGTACCGCGGCATAAATCTTCTTGTAGCTCATAAAGCAGAACTATCCCCGCCTACGATGAGAATCGGCTTCGTTTCTTGCGCAGTTAGATAACAAAGCTAGGCAAGATAGACATCGATGTTCAATTAGATCCCGGTTATTAAATTGCGAGATGATTCATGGTTACGTGGGCGTCGGACTCGGCATCATGAGATAAAAGTGAAGCCTGTTATCCGGTTAATTAAGCGATTAATTTCAGCGTGTGATGAATAATTGGGCGAGAGGAATCCCTTTCACAACGAAATTTGATACCCATCTGACATCAAGGTGACTGGGACTAACACAGAATAAACGAGAGGCCTTATATAGCAGGTTATGCCAACACGTTTCGTGGCAAATTGTTGTTGTGTGGAAACGAGCCAGGTTAGTGCAAATGTTTGCATCCGGAGTTGTTACCTCTCTCTTGTATTGTAGACTACCTCAGCCTTATACGGGATTCGGTATTACTTTCCCGCCATAAATGCGCAAGGAAGCAAATGCTGCAACTGCAACAACGCCGCCCAACGGTCTTGTTTTGTTGTCGCTTCGCTTGTGATTTTAACGATTCTGTATGCATCCTGGGTGCAGTGGGTTCCATTTTACCTCCAACTCCATAGTCAGCGAGCATGCATGCGAGCCTGGTATTAGCACGAGGTGTTTTACTTATATGGTGTGGATGTTGCAGACCATCAAAGATTTTACACGCTGCTTGGACTATCCCCGTCATGATGCGCATTCACCGGTGAATGTGCGTAATAACTAATACGCACTGTGCCTTTAGGCCTCGCCGCCTGTATAATCAGTGCTAAGATTGCAGCTCTAAAATGATACCTTTCTACCTGTCTATAATTAATTGTCAGAAATAATGAACAAACCGGAAGAAATGAAGTCTAGAAAATCGTTACCACCCGTTCATCCACTGAGAAACAACGAAGCGTTGTCCACTGAGAAGACAGAGACTGAAAAAAACTTCAGGGAATTCCGCACGTGAAATCATTGACGAAGAAAACAAAAGTATGTTGGGAACACGCAAGAATGCAATGATTCCACGAGTCCTTGAACCTGAGTTTGTTGACATCTTCTAGTTCGGACTGGTCAATCTCACGGCTGATTATTATTCAATGGATGATGAAGAGTGACTTTCGCTCCTAATTGCCATCGAATATCTGCGACGACGAGATTTAATTGGCTTTCTGTATCCAACCTCACGTATAGTATGAGGTCGTAGAGAGAACTATTGGGGATTTATGAAATAGCGTCCCGTCTGAAAAAGGAACCCGGGTAGAGCCTGTATCGGATATATTTGTTGAAAAGTTCTTCAGGTACGTGTCAGATCGGCTTAACGAGTTAACTGGGAACTTTCTCTCCACCTGCACCCATCGAGAAACACGATCTTGTATATTTTTTTTTTATTGCTGGACCAGCGATAATTAGGATTGATGGTGCGAGTGGAAAAGCGCTGGTCTAGACCCTGTCAAAACAAAAGCTCGCCTCTACCGCACAACCTCTTAGACGATATTTCTTTCCAACTATTTTCATTTCAAACTCTGCAACGTTTCAATGAACAAAAAAGTGAGAAAACCCCAGCGTCCATTTATCACGTTATAAAAGTTTGAACCTTAAACTCTGAAATCACTGTATCCATACTGTGATTGTCTCGAGCGATCTTAGGCCTCGGAGATATTCGTAGGGCACTCTTCTACCCTTTTAAGACCAGACAAGCGGCCATGGCTGATGAAAGAGGTGCGATAACCGACGGAACCCAGTCACTCACTCACCAAGCTTCTGAGAAGCCTAGAAGAGCAACGTCTACGTCGCGACGTCTGCGCCGTTTCTAATTAAACCGGAGGTGACTCATTACTGTCGACAACGTGGCGGTCGGGGGTTGGGGTAAAGGATGGAGCCCAGGGGTTGAATCTTGGGGCCAAAGGTTGGGCTAGGTCAGACGAAGAGGGACTATGATAACGCTAGTCACTGGTGGAAGCCTGTCTTCACACCATCCTACTTTACGTGTGCATTATAGCCGCCTTGACTTCATGTGGATCTTACATTCGCTGGGGGTGGTAGCCGAGGAGGAAATACTCGTACTTCACGTACACCGAATAACCAAGTTGGACGGGAAACGCTCAGATGGTTGCCGGGGCGAACCTTGCTCTGAATTACTTCGTGCTAATCCTCGGCAATGTAATATCGCCACAGCACCACCGGCGCTAGCCAAGTTTATTCATAACCCTGTGAGACCGGGATATATTCCACCCTTACCTACTCGCGATCCGGACTCGGGTATATATAACCTCCTTCCGAGATCCTGCGCCCTGAGCCACGGTAATGTGGCTACCAACCGACCCAGACACAGACGCGACGATGACGGACCTAAGACCTAAGACCTACAAATTAGATCCTCTAATATTACTTCCGGCGTCTTATCGTCACAACGAATTCGACGTATTTCACTCGGCCTGGAATCAGGATTGTCTTGACAGGACTCACAATCCTGAATCAGATGTGAAAGATGTAGTCCTTGATCTCTCGAGGTTCCACGAAGAAAAGGATCAAACGTTCGCTTCACCGATTCTTAATTAAAACTTCGGGCACGTAAGATTCCAATCTTCTTTTGAGTGATTTTCGTCTCTACAATAGCTCGGAGTGGAAGATCACACACAGTTCAATCAAAGCATGTGAGTGTGCTGCACGGCAATACCTTATCGAAAACATGTTATCACCCCATTCGATATTGACAATTTTTCGTATACAAGGGTCGTTGGGGTGGTTGAATCTGAACCCGGTGTCAGAAATAGAAAATTAAAGATGGCGGTGCCAATATGGCCGGTAAGAATATATCGAATTTTCGAAAACTTGGTTCTTAATGGTTTTTTTTTTTTTTGTCTACTGATTACAAATCTGAGGTCAAACTATCAGATTTAGAAATTTTTCATATATCTTTCTATACAATGCACCATATATAATTTTCTCCATTTTTCAATTCAATGTGGATACCTGACCCTCAGTTGAAAAGTGTGTGCTTCTCTAAGGGTTGCTGATTGAAAAGGTCACCTGATTATGTGAGTTGCGTTGTTTTCACTTGAAAAATTTCGAGAACATGTTGGAAAAACATGATTCATCGATGAAACTTTAGTTCATGTTTCGAATCAACTTTTTGATTTATATGTCGTACGTAATTCTTGAACAACGATTCCTCATGAATTTTCGGTCGGTCGACAAAAGTTTTCTAGAGTCGTTGCAGTGTTTTTTCTCGAAATATTTCAGGCGGTTATCCCATTTTCTGGAGCGTATTTTCCACGAGAAAAGAGAAGCTTGCGCGTATCTTATACCAACGAAAATTTTATTCAACGTAATATTCTCGAAACCCGAATCACTCCCCCTGCGATCGTACCTTGCCCGGAGTTATTTCGTCGGTTGAAACGTGAATCCAAGGTATAACATTCGATCTTAGGTACCAACCTGCACCGATACTCAAAACTTGCTGTGCGTTTGATTAAACTGAATTATTTAAGCTCGTCGTACGACCCGCCATACGCTCGAGTGCTTCTGTGCCCGATTCACGATTCGGGTGAATATTTTATCCAACCAGGTTGCCGGCTGGCGTATGGGCCCATTTGAATCCTCAAACCACGCTATCGCACACTTGGACCAAAAAATTTGGTCGGTTTGGTTCCAGGATCATTTTGCCTTCGTTTCTTATCTCCTATCGCGAGATTTTCTTCAGAAATTGGAAAATCTGTCGAGGCTTTTAACCGAAATGATAAGACGGTGAAAAAGTTTCATCCGGTCCAGGGGGGAGTCTGGCTCTGATACCGAAGTTTGAAGCGAAGTGGTTTTAAAACTTGACGATAGCTGCGTCATATCTTGAAGTAGTTGTTCAAGTTCAATTATTCCCACCACTTCTGGGCACTGTTCGGCTATTCAAACTTCGCTATATATTTCTTCATCGAACAAATTATTCCACCCTGTTTATCCCCCGATTTTCCTACTCGAAAACTTTATCATACAGCTTTGAGGGGTTTTCCGAAATGAACATCATTCCTCTTTCAGTCTCGTGTAAATTCGCATTAGCCCAGAAATGAAACGAATAAACGGTGACACATGAAAACCGATTCGTTTGTCGGACACGTGAATCACTACCGTTTTTTATTTGACAGATATAACGGTAATAAATTTCTCTGCAGGAATCCGAACACGTTATACAAAGGAAAGAAACACCGTTCGATTCTCGTTTCTGTACCTATTTTTACCAAAAATATTGCTGCACCACCTCGATATAAAACGTGGCTCATGCGACACCATCTTCCTTGAGATTTCCTCTGAGGTGTTCGACATTTACCTTCAATTAATCTACTACTCGTGACACGATATTAGACCACAAACTTAGCCAAGATCACGGGATACGGGGTAGGGGCAATATTATCGCAATCGGGATTGCAACATTATGAGCCTCCTTCCCTCGACCGACCATTTCTCACACCACCGCTAACCGTGCCTCGTAGAAAACAATGAGATGTTAAGAAACCAGGAAATGTTCCGAGTCGTTGGTATCCGTAGTAGGAGATGATATCTTTGGCGTTTGACCCGCGACTGAGATGACGTATCGAACTGCAGCACAATTGTTG
>JAEUYN010000727.1:0-116911 GCA_018257835.1 Euura lappo
ATTGCACCAATTTCGAGGGTCTCCCAAAAACAACGAGCCCATTTTCAGCTCTGCGGTCCGGTGGTTCTGAAAATTATTAAGCCCGTGGTCGCAGTGTTTGAAACTTCACTCCATATCTTTTTCGACGTTATTAATTCCGAGTTTCCGGTTAGTAGCTGAAAGTTGATCGAAAGCTGTCAACTTTTGACGCCTCTGACCCCTTTCAATAAGAAAAATGACAGGAAATTGCGAAAATCTATTATTGCCCGGACAGCCTCCCGATCTGGACGCGTTTGTCGATTATTTGGGGTCACTATTTCCGAAATCAGATTACGGCGAGTGAATTTATAGGGGCACTCTTGTCCCTTTCGGGTCACGGTACAGCGTATCGACTCCTTCGGCCATCCCAGTCCGAATTGACACACCGAACTCTAATTAATTTACCATACGTGTGATAAGAGTCGTGAAATGGAATAAGGGAAGTCCCGTCACTCTGATAAGCATCGGTGGATAAATGTACCGTGAAATTTATATAGTATATCGAGTTGTTTTCTCTTTATTTTCTTCCTCTTTTCCTTCTCCTCAACCCTCCGTGATGTATAGAGTGGTCCCAGCTCTCCGAGGCACGTCGAGGTTTTCTATAAACGAAAAACGAATTCCCGATAGAGGTTTTAAGGACCTAATATGCATAGAAAGAGCCTTTTCCATTCTTCGGCACGCGTTCCGACTCGGGAGATCTTGATCTGTCTCCAGGGTGATGTCCGTAGGCTTTTGGATTAGAAAAGTTTTCCCCCCCAAACCCAAAGTGGCCCTTGTTCGTGTAACCCAGCTGCGGGACCTTAAACTTCGGAAAAGCAAACTCTATCGAAAGAATTTCTTTACTTTTTTTTATACACCTTTTACGGAAATCACGCGCAACTCACAAGGGGTGTAATTTAATTTTGTCAGTAGTAAAACGTAATTGTGGAGGTTATTTTATCGCGGGAAACCGATACCTCGAAGCTTGCTGCTATTGACCTGACGGACTGACGGTTTTTCCTTCTTTTTTCTCACCCCACCCTAACCCCTCGCTCTCAGCAATGTTGTGAGACGACGTTAACGAGCCGGGGTAATTAACCACGAACAGGGTGCAAGAAGTGTCTCAAAAGAACGGACCTACGAAAAAATCTTCACCTCGGAGAGATATCGGTATTCAAAGGAATCGAATGGAGCTATTTTCGCGCACGTGAAAGGATGAAACAAATTTTTGTTCTTTCACGAACACAGAGACTATGAATATGAATAACGAGCTTTTACCCGATTCGCACTGCGAGCCGCGAGTGTCGGGATGTTAGTGTAATTCATTGCGTGTAACATCGGCTCAACCTGCAGGCTAACAAGTCGCTAGTAATTAATGTTTTTGCAAGCGCTCGTTCACGACGATGGGTCCTGTGGGAGAGGTTTCTGTTTTGAACTCGCTATTTGCCACGGTGCCTATACCTATTCCCATTTTCCCTTCTCCCTTTTCCAACGCATCGCTGTGTACGCGCACTATATTCGCGTTTTACAGACGTACAACTTTATACATACCCTGTCTGTGAGCGTGAAGGTGTTTAGGGTATTTTGGCCCGACCGTAACTCACCGCGGGTTCTGTACCTTTGTGCTTTACACGTAGGCGTCAATCGATTCCGGACTTTGGATCGAAAAAAAAAAATTGTTTCTCCTCTTTTCTCTCACGCCTGTATTTGTACAGATAATTAGTTCGGATGTGTTGATAGTTTTCAGGGCGCACCCCCGTCTCTTTCTCTCGTGTGAAACGTGATATTCGGAGATGGTATAGTCGCCAACAAATATGATCCTAACGTAACGTTGGCTGGGGTATTAAGGTGAAACGAAAGTCACGTGACTTCGATATGAGTGCGAGAGAGACAGCAACATTTCACACCTGGGATTTCCGAACCCACTGTTAGCGGCCAAAACACATTCGATTGATGTGAAATTGATATCAGTGACGCAAAAAAAGTGCACGAAGGGCGTATCAAGCTCGGTTTTTCGATAATCGAAAAAAAAATCGCAGATTTTTATCAACATTGTTCTGTAATTGAAAAATTATTGTTTTTGGCGTTTACCTTTCGAATATACGAAAAAGGCTTCTGATACGCCCTCGGGGATAATGTATTACAGTGATTGACATCAATACACGTGATATTTATCAAGAAACAACCGCGTTTCGTGGGTTGCAAATAATTGTAGGTAACGCTATATGTATATCACGATGACATTCCAAACCTCGAGGTATTCGGGTAGGGAAGAATGTGAAGAATAGTACCCTGCGCGCTGCTAGGTGGCGCAGCAACACAATTTGTATGCTTCGTCAAATCTGAGATGTTATGAGCCGGGCTGCCTAATTCCTATTCATTTTGATGTTGAACACAAATTTTTAAATCCATCACTTGTGAAAAATTTGATATTTTCTTTCACGGAATGAAAATATGATACTTTTTACGGCGAATGGTTATCGACTCGTCGTTTTATTGAATATTTCAATAATCATTCGTCAAGTTTCTGAATAATGATTTCTGTTCGTGACGATGATTGAAATCACTCAAAGTTGATAATAATGATGTCATTGGCCGCAGAAAAAAAATTAAACCCAACTGGAATCAGATATTCATACCGATGTGTAGAAAGGTTGTTGTTCCAGCAATTTTCTTCTAAAATAGTTATTGTTGTTGAAAAAAAAAATTACGGACAAACAATGAAAATATAATGAGTCCATTTTTAAAGCTTTATTAAATTCATCACAAGTTTGCAATTTGCTGTAATACATGACGCTTGTACGGGTACATTACTTTCATCCTTGAAAAACATTTTGTACTCGGCTTTGGTAATTGTTTACTTACTCTTCACTCAGAGTATCCTATCTATGGAGTATTCCATTTTCTAGTGTTCCGTACAGATAGATGGTCGTAAGATGGTCGGGATTCTGAATAAACGAACATAATTATATCAAAACGTTTATTCAATGACAAATTACAAATAATAACAGATACGTCTGTCCGCGTCAAACGATAAATAACTACTGGCTAACTGCTAGGTAACGATGAAACAACAGTATCCCATAGCCAGGTAGATCTAGATCTCTTACAGTATTATCAATAAAAGACTCACTCGAATTCAGATTTCGAGTATAAAATTTATAAAGTTTACGAAAGTTAGCTGGAATCAAATTCCAAACATATAATTGATTCAATTGGAAATGAAAAAATGAGCGATGGCACCAAACATCAAAACCTTACATTATTCATTGCAATGTACCTGCTTTATACTTAGATAGTATCATTGATATAATATTGTCGATGCATAAAAAACTTGGCACTTGTATGCGCTGCAAGAAATGTTCAACGAAACCGAAAAGATGTGAAATAGATCATACATTTTACATTATGCAAGCTCGAATCGTAAAAATAATCATGCGACAATTATAGTTTTGCCATCCCAAAAGATTATAAAATAAGATCATAAAGTCCGATTATATCATAGATTATAAGATTATTTTTGAAAGCGTACACAGAGGACGACTTTTGGTTGCCACTTCTCACAGATTTCTAAATCAAAGCGGCATAAAAAAATACCGTCTGACATTGTCAGGGTGATTTAGAATTCGTGACGAGTATTTCATAGAATGAATCGGACCAGTACAGCTTGATTCAAAAAATTGTACATGCCACAAAAATTATTTATATCTCAACAAAGTTCATTAGTTCACATTTTTAAAAAGCACTTGCAAGGTTTCAGGCACATGGTTCGTCCGATTATATCTCTCGGCGTCTCATTTTCTTCGAAGAGAAATTATTCTTATTCTTATATTTATATTTAAATTATTCTTATATATAAATTAGGAATAAAAAAATGCTGTGATAAGTTATATAGTCAGTTATCGAAATTTAGCGCACATCTGGTCACTTTTTTCGCTCATAACTTGGCCGAAACATTTTTTTCCCTGAATTTCCCTCGTTCACACAATGAGAAATTGCTCTCCAAACAAAATGAGACATCGAGACATCATCGCATCAACTTTATGCCCCGAACCATATGACGAGTAATTTTTGAAGAAGTGAAATTTTTTATGTGTAATCAAGTTTGGTTGAGATATTCATGATTTTTGGAGTCTGTAGAATTCTTTGGATCAAGCTGTATTGGTCCCCTTAAAAACTTTTTCTTTGCGTTTTCGTTTCCTTTTTTGTTTTCTCCATCATCCTACTGGGATATAAATTTTGAAAAAAGGAATTTAAGAATATGAATAATTACTAAGCAAAGTCTGATCCCGATTTCGATACGAATTAACCGTGTAAAATACTCGAAACAAATTCCGAACGACCGTGTATGAGATATATACACGACGTTGCTTGGGCTAATGAAGGAAATAGAATCAGAGGACCAAATGCTTTCGAAAGGTGTCCAATAGTCGCGAGTGGTACGCAATCAAGTTGAAACTGCATATTTTCAACATCAACGAAATTTCAGTCCTCCTCTTGATCCGGCTTGTCTTATTTTTCTTCGGTATGCCATAGTATTTCTTTCGCTGTGGTCGCGGGTGTTGTAACTTTGGCTGCGCTTTTCTTCTTGCGTGTTTTCATCAGACATCCTGTGCCCGTTTCAACACGCAGCGAGGCATCATCAGGGTCGTCAATGACCCTATCTCTCCGGAGACTGATGGATACACGTGTGAGAGTGCACCGTATGAAAGCTATAGTTGTTACACTACAAGTGTCATCTGTAAAGTTAAATATGTGAAGTGAGAAGAAATTATCAAGAAATTCAGCTGTACTATTTTTTGTGAAGTCAGGTAAGTATCCCTAGCATAATCATTATGAGTTAGAAACAAGCTATCACTCGATGTGGTGTATTCGAGAGTGTTTTCCATTGAATCGAGTCAGCCAAGAAAAAAGACTAGAATTTTGTATTCATAACAAGACTTTATCCCTCGATGCGTTCAGGATTATGTGAAGGGGATCAAATCGAGTCAAGAAAAGTTTCTTGTTTCGATTTGATCGCCTTCACATAATCCTAGAATTTTTCATGTGAGACGTTTCAAGGTATCTAACCATCTGAAGGAAAATACCGTATTTCAAATTTACAACATTTATCGTCAGTATTCATCTACAGGCAGCTTACACCAACACGTCACAATGGCTAAGAATCGCTAAATTGTTCATGAGTTGCTCTTCCGGCTGAAACTGTATGTTTGTATAGTGTGTCGTCTTTCATAATCTTGAATATATCTTGCAAGGTAACGCTCTAAATTATCGATCGACCTGCGGAGGGCTGTACACATTACACCCTATAGGCTTAGGTTAAAATGGTTATCAATACGGAACCGCTATCGATTATTTATGGGTACTGTTTTCTACCAAATCCTTGGAACCTCACTACCATCCTATCTTCGTGAACTATTCTGCGATCCGGATCAAAATGTTTGTCGTTCCTCCAGATTAATCGCAGCTGACTGCTCTTCAGCATTCAAACTCCCTCTTGCCCGTACAAACTGCTATCAAAATTCGTTCACACTCTCCGCCATTCATTTCTGGGACGGCTTGCCGTCTGCGGTAAAAGATAGTTCCTCGCTCCCTTCCTTCGAGCTTAATCTTTATAAACACCTGCTGTCTCAGGAGTCCTGCGCCTAGTCTTAAATATGCCTCAGTTCTTAACCTGGGTTCCTAAGCAATCAAATCTTAGTACTAGTTTTTGCGTTGAGTCCTAAGTTTTCGCTATCATTATGACTATCAATATCCACAAATTCACTTTCACCCTGTTATTTTTTAGTAGTATCGCATCATGAGATGATGCACCATTGTACATATAGCACTACACTGCTTACTATCTTTTATATTAATTACTGTACTCTTGCTTATTATCTGTTTCTCGTTTCCTACTTCCATACTCTAAAACTGTATACTTCTGTAATGTACTTCTTCTACCTACAGGCTCAGCTTGGGCCATATAGCTTGGCATAATAAACTTATAGATACATACATGCATACATACACCTCTTCGGTTAGCGAATCAACCACACTTTTACAAACATGATGGACACTCAGGCTCTATCTACATTCTATAGAGCTGGTCAATCTTCGGCACAGTAACTCATCATTATTCTTTCACCTGCGTCTATCCGTTGCTTTGATGCATGTATCAATTCTTGCCAGCTGTAGCGTTGGCTGGAGATTCGGTTTTTCTGTCGCCGGGAACACTGTACTGACCGGAGTCAGGCAACAGCTGCAAAGTCTGTCCACACTATCCACGTGAGTCGCGTCGCTCCGTCATTTGTATTTAGTGGAGCTGATTTTTGAGATCTGAAAAACATGAAAATAAATATATTCATGCATAAGGGTGACCTGATACAATCGAGCGCTAGAGCGACTCATGCTTTGACTTCGTATGTGAATAGAGTGCGATAAGACACGTAAAAAATGAACGATGGCAAACCTTTGACGACGCCGATTATCATTTGCTTCTGCAATCGCCCTGGTGAGTCGTGATTCCCAATTCTTCCCAGGAAATACCGGTCGGGTGTATCCAGGTTACAGACTCAGCTCAACTTGTAGAGGCGTTTCCTTAGGCCAAGATACAGAACCGATGTAACGATCGGTTCAATGTAACAGGCATTTTGTCTCTGCATTGACAATTGACGAAAAAACAAATATTTCACAACAAAAAGTAACTCATGGTTTTCCTCCACAATGTGCGCAGCATATAAAATTATTTGTAAAGCAATACCTCAGGAAAAGGTTTCATACACAACCCTCCGCAGTCACACTATCTGAGAATTTCACGGCCGACACGATTGTGAGCAAACTATCACTCCGAAGTATTTTCAAAAAAAATTACAGAACATGCTTTGAACCTTCTGGATCATCCAGGAAGAATTGACGTTTGGAATGAAAATTTTAACTTGAAAAACAAAAATCATAAAGAGGTGAAAACGCAAAAAAAACATGTTTTTGCTACAAAAAAAACCAGAACTTGGTTGATTTTCCATATTTTCAACTAAAATTTGATGGAAGTCCCATTGAGAGCCAGGGACTATTGTATATTTACGCTCAAAGCCCAACGATGGGTTGATTTCACCCAGTGTCGTTGTGAAGGGTTGTTGTGAGGGTAACGTAACCTCAAAATTCGTGTTTACGACTCCAGAGCTATTTACTACTCCAATCAAACTTTGATTGGTCTTGTATGACTCGACAGTTTGTAATCATCTAATTGTAAGATAAGTACAGGAGCGACTTTGATGGCTCCTTCAAAAATGCAAACACGAAATATCAATAAATATTAATTTCTTTTTCATTTGTTTACCAACAGTTATCGGCAATACGCGATGTAACGAACACATTCTATTTTGTCCAACAATGAAGCCGGGTAAAGCTTTGGTTCTTTTTCACTCGATTAAAGGAACAATATCATCAATGATTGTATAATTACCTCGCGATAATCACGTACACCTACGTTTTTTTTTTTGTTCCAACAGGTATCGGACGTTAGTCCATGTCCCGACGTACACCTACGTTGCGATGATGATTATCACGCTTTAGGGTCAACCCTAACCTAACGGCTAACCATCAAATTTAGGCAGCATGACAGGCGGCAGCGCTCGTCACACGATGCGACATTTGTTATGCGCGGGAACGATTCGAACGGCATTCAGTGGTTATATTAAAAAATACGTATGCAAACATTGCTATGGACTACAGATTATTTTTATCCGGGATTCGGATTCTCTTCAAATCAATTACTCATTTGCTATGTTTCAAGATAGTAGCACAAGGCAACTCGCCTTGATGTCAGAGATTAGGACGGGTACGAGTTCACTTGCTGTGACGACTCAAGCTACATTCATTTATTAATCAACAGTCGTCTGCAGATAATGGAAAAGCTTCGAATATCACATTTTTGGCATTCCTGAATACTTGTGAGTAAAGATCAAAGAGGGGAAACTCGGTGGGAGTGATTTATATCCAGAATCGATCAATTGAAATGTATAAATATAATAATAATTCCAAGTGGAGTGTGAGGAAAAAAACAGTGGAGACAAAAGTATGAATAACGTAGCTATATATATATATTATTTATTTTTTTTATGTGGAAATACAAGAATTGACTTCCACAGTCGACGAGAGAAAAATGTGCTTTGAAGGTATGGTGGGATATTGAATGTAAACTTCATATCTCAGATAAATCACAGATTTTCAGGATCAGATACCATTTTATTCAAGCCTGCCTCTACTTCGTCTCGATGAAATTACATAAGATTACACGACTCCAGATAATGTCATAAAATATCATCTTAGTTTATAAATTTTATAGGATTAGGTGAAACTATTCAAAATTATTTACATTCAATTTCGTATAATTTATTTGAGACGCAATCAAGATTGAATAGCATGTCATTTCTTACAATCGTATCTGATGGTAACGGGCCGAGGAAACAGGTCGTACCTCGGCAGGTCGTCCAGAATGGACCTAACTTAGAAAATGCTAGAATACTAGTATACAGGGTGTTTATGTTAACTCTGGCCATACTTCTAGGGTATGTAGGGGCTACCTAGACAAGCATTTTGAGGTAAGACACCAATGGTCGAAAACTCATCCTAACGGCTGTGGAAGGCTTTGAAAGATTTGATACCGCGCGAAAGTAATTACATCTGATTTACTACACTACAAACAAGCGCGCGGTACGATATCCTTCAAAGCCCTCCACAGCCTCTTATTAGGATGAGTTTCCGACCATGGGTATCATTACCTCAAAATGTTTGTCTAGGTAGTATAAACTTTCTAGAGCATCTTTAGAGTTACGTCTATACTGGACTGCCCAGCCAGATATTTCTGTTTCCATAGGACCTGTCGACCTGCTATACGGTAAGTCAAGTTTGCGGTAAACTTGGGTAGTATGATGGATAAGGCAGTTGAGATGGTGTTTGCCCATTTAAAAAATGAGTCATCACTGGTGCCGGTGCGTCACCAGTATTCTTCCGAAGGTACGGAGACACATTTGGCGTTGGATACAGTGGCAATTGTTCTAGCAGGGGCTGATGCAGTTCACTCTTTTCCCCCGTCTCCGCCAACACCTTTTCTTCCTCTGATTTTTTTTATCTGCCGCACAAACATACAATTTAATGCAATATTAATATTCAATTTATCATATCCAGTGGATCTATTCATGGATTATGAACATTTTCACAGTAGTATGCATTCTTTTTTGGTCCATAATATTATGCTAGAAGAATACTGACATTTTCAATAAAATCTATCAGCGTTTATTTTCTTCATCACGGAAGTGACTAGTTGAAGAAGAATTCCTACGTTTGTGTGAACACTGTATTGGTGCGTGTGTCAAAAGCAAATTTCATCTTTCTACGGTGAAAATCTGAGCTCAAGAAACCTCTCACAAGTTATTGTTACTTTTATTTGTTACTGTACATTTTCAATCTCGTTCAAGTTTTTCAACCAATTTGTGAAATATTGCCGCACCGCACTTTTAGGTACGTAAGCGATGGCTTAGAGATAGTGATACAATACATAGTCTAATGAAAATGGAATTCCTTCGACACTGAAAGATTGATAATCAGTAAAAGTGTCACATAATATTGAATATCAGTCACAGTAAGAAATCTGGTTATATCCTTATCCATCGAGTCGTGTACATTACTCCCTGGGAAGCTTTTATTTCGTTGGCGCCGAATCCTCCGCGCCATCCTTGCAATGCACCGGTGGCAGTACCAGATGCGTAGGCAAAGGTATCTGCAAGCTAGCAAACCATACCGCTAGAGTCGCGGGTACGAGCAGTCCAAGAAGCAGTACCACCCAAGGCGCAGTCAGCTCTACTAATCGATTCTGGTCAGCCCTTGGATTCTCTGTAGGTATCGCATATACCTATGAGCAGATGCGAGCTCAACCTTGAAGAATCACGCGATGCGCTACGTTATACTGCGTGTAACATAAAAGCAAATTAGTAACATGTGGACAATTCTTGTTGAAGCATTTCGGGCCCACATTAGGAAATGACAAAAATTCAATTTGCGCAAATTTCTGAAAATTCTAAACATCTGTTCATGCAACTGGTCTTCATCTCCCTCCGTCACAGATTTCGGCCGAATCTCTCGATTGATATCTGACCAATGGCCATAAACCTCATCCCAATGGTCGGATTCGTAATGAACGTAAGAGTTGTAAAAAAAAAAAATTCCGGTCTAAATTTCGACCAATTTGTCAACCAGACTGTGTCCGAAATAAGAGATTCATCATCGGCGGGACATGTTTGGTCAACATTCATGGCATATTCCTGATCATGTACACTCTACATTCTGTCCCCCCTCACAAGTTTTTGTACTGCTTCCGCCACACAGGTGGATTGTTTATGTGTAGCCATAATTTTTGTTTTGTTCAGAAAAATTTGAACAGAATTCATGGATACTCCCTAGCGCTGCTACTACGTGGTCCAATTCTCCTTAGAATGAAATATGGAGACGAGTCAGGTGCTCCGTCTCCAAGTTGCCTAGATGTTTGAGCGAGACATTTCTACTGGGTCTTGAACAACCCACCTGTGTGACAGAAAGTCAACACCGGTAGATAATTACTGGAGTGTTGAGGATAATTCAGAGAAACTTTTTTTGGTGAACCTTTGTCATTATTTTATATAAGTATAAATCTAGTAATCGACGCAAGAGAAGCACGAACTGCACGACGCTTCGATAGTACGATCGAGTAAAGAGTAAACAACGCATTCGAGAAGCTAGGAGGTTATGTTCGTAAGATGATAGGGAATGAAAGAATTGCGAAATGGGAACCTCGTGCACGACGTAGATGCTATATTTGGAAATGCTACACACTCATGATAAAGCGACATTAGAACGAGGAATAATAGATAAACTTTTTTTTCCAAAGAATCCATGAACGAAAGTCACATCAGAATTGTTATGCGGTGAGTTGATGGTGAGTCTACAATAGAGTATGCTGGTGAGTCTACAATAGAGTATGCTGGTGCGTCTACAATGGGATATCAACGCGTCGACGCAACGCAGTACCAGCGCGGCGACGCAACGCGTCCTCTCTGACGTCAGCCACAAAAATCTTACGCACTGGTCTCACGCGCGGATCTCATGGCGACCGATGTTTGTTGCCCTGGTAGTATGGTCTATGCCCATATAGGGAGCCATGGAGGGGGCCTGATATATCACATCAGGCACGTGCGAGACGCTCGTGAATCGGACTGACACGAGAGCGAGAGTATACATCCCCTCCCTGTTGCTCACCGTGGTCGCTACAAGCCTTCGTAGCGCGTTGAACTGGGCTCTTGAACATGTTGGGGCGTGCATCTCCACTACACCGTAGCTGGTCAGTCACTCCGCGGTATGACGCAGACAAACAATAAGAAAAAAAAATAACAAAAAATGATGCCATTATAGAAAAAAATGGATTATCCGCAAAGTCGAATAAGAAGTACGGTTATACTTTTATCATGATTTGAAAAATAGAAAATTTTGTCGAAAAAATCGGTAAAAATTCAAATCGTTCGTAATAACTACGATTTCTGTTTTTTCAGATCACGGTCGCGCCAAATTTTTCCGAAAAGTTTCTTGCTTCAATTTTTAATTGCGTTTTTGAATATCTTTCTGCGAAGAGAAAAACTGGATAAAAAAATATTCCTGAAACAGACTGAACATTTATTATGCAACAAAATGAGGATTCTGCATCAATTTGTTTTTCTTCTATTTCCATATGCGTATAACGTAGAGTAGCTCGAAATAATTAGGTCGTGCTTTTCGTTTTTCGTCCTAAATGATATTCAGAAAAGTTAGAGGCAATCGAATTCCAGGATTTTTGCTATAAGAAAAAATATGATCTCATTACTTTTGACCAAACTACTGATACATGAAATGAAAATAGTACTTTATGCAACGAGTGTCAAAAGCCGAGAAATGGTGATGAGTGTGCGGGCTCCGCACTCGTCTCCGGCGTGCCAAATGTATGGTTTTCTTTTAATTCGCGATAAAAAAAAAAAAACCGAATAAAAGCCCAAGCAGCCCAATTGAGGTAGAACTGTCCAGATATGCTCCAAGAATTCATTGTTTCGTGGTTTTCATTTCACGTAGCTTTGATTCTAAATCCATCATCACTTCAATTCTCGTTTAAAAAATGATTGAATTACAACCTCATTATTGATCCGTGAACGGGTGATATATTGAATAATCAAACTAACGATGCAAAATCCCGATTCCTTCCGATAGCTATTCATATAACTTGTTATTCTTTGACAGATTTTAGCCAATCCGAAATTACGGTATCCGTTAGAGTATTCGAAAAAAGGAAACTTAAAATATTACAATGTTGAGAAACATACGATTCTTATCAGTGTGCGTGTCACAGATTTTGTTTCAGGTATGACCAGCTGTTCGTATTCTGTACGCGTTTGAACCATGTCGGTGACATAACCGTCTGAACTTCTAGGTCAGTGCTTGTCTACAACAAGAGTCGAAGTAAGAACAAGACTGAGGTTTGTCAATTTGAAAAAACGCGTTTTTCACATTAATCAAGGCATTACACAATGAATTCATGTATTGAAGGCCCACCACACACCCCCATCGGCATTAATATACCGATGGCCCTTCCTTTTGATATCAACATTTGTGTGAGAAATACTGACATTCGTCAGTTCTCCAAAAAGTGTTCTCCACTTTTGAAAATGCATCGAAAATGAATGTACAGGATGGTCCTACCATTCGATATCGACCTTTGCGCGAATTATGCTTCAATCACACGCTTTCGCGTCAACTGAATCACAACCTTTTTCGTTGTTTTGACATAACATTCGAGCTACAAGTATAACGTGCACGTATGATATATTCTCCTCAGAAATTACTATTCACAATCAGTCGGGAATAACACCAACTCCCTGATTCGAATTATTACCGCCATACGCCGTCTCATTTCGATTGCGTTTCTCACGTGCTTCGGATTACTTGGATCCTCACCCAATGCTAGTGCGGTCGCGAACGCAGCTGCGTATACCCCACAGCTCTTACCGTCGGGTTGCCTTGCAACATCTGGGTAAACGATATCATTCATTCGTATCCTTGGATACCTTTTCCGAATAAAAGCTTTCTCGTGGTCGCGCAGTGCTTTACGCCCAAGACTATCGTACACGTAAAGAGTTGTTTGCTCGTAACGAATACAGCACCAATGTCGGAAATCAGGGCGGCCACCGATAATTAGGAGATCATGCTCCGTGTTTGACGGTTTCACCGCACCTGGGTAAGCGAAATCAAGTACCGAGGCGATATTGTAGTCACAATTTTCGGCAACGATGAGGAGAAAATATTGAATACTTGTATCTTCCAAGTAATTATCGGCATCGAGCACATTTGCTAAAACGGCTTCGGGTTCAATACATTGGATGTATTGTTGGTACACCTCCTCGTCTATCCGTTCTTGACCATTGTCCACGGCCACGCATGGAGTCGGAGATTCCAAGCGAGCGTCGTTGTTTGTACTTGACAGGTCAACGACTGTTTCCGAATCTACTTCCATAGATTCTAACGGAGGCTCGATTGCAGACGCTGCCCGATTTCGTGACAGTTTTCCGGCTTTTTTGGCTTTTTGTTCTTCTTGAGCTTGCAATATACGTTGCGGCTCGCGAATTTTCATATGCCTATTTTGCCTGCTATCGACGATTTCAGGAAGCATGCAGTCGTCATAAAATGCCGTCAATTTCCCCTCCATTTTGTCTTCCCAGAATTCAATATCCCGCTCTACTCTGATATGTTTCATCCCAAGCGGAGCCCATAGCGCGAATATACAGTACTCTCGATCAGTAATATGCAACTGACCTTGCACTTGATAAAAATGCTTATGATTTTTATTCATATTTTCGGTACTATTTTTCGCGAAAATATTCCTGTACAAGGGAAACTTTTCGATTGCCTCCCCGGGAGTATAACCGTGTTCCGCTGCTTTTGCCATATACTTGATCTCTACGATTCCGCGCCCGTCGTCGATGAGACCGTCTGGCGAAGCACCTAAAAACGCAAGAGACTGATCAATGAATAATCCACTGAGCGATATTTCGACGCCTAATTCGCGCGCCAGTTGCTCTCTCGCCTCGTTTTCGTGCTCTTTTCCGTCAGCTACATGCGCAACGTCGAGTGCTTTCGGATAACGAATCTCCTTCACTAACCTAGAACACGATGTGTACTCCCTCATTCGGCATATTTCACCGAATTTAGAAGCGGTTAGCATGTCTTTCCGGTACATGTGCCACATGTCGCAGTTACTTTGGTCCGCGGTCTCGCGTTCGATATCATCGCGTTTTGATTGACGCACACGCAGTTTTTCGAGGTGCTCCTCCTTCAACACGTCGTACGTCTGCTGGCTCACGTCAGACTGGCGACAGGATGGACCGTAGTCTTTATCTGTGCCAAACCGCTGTCGACGTCGCTTTCTACCATTAGCAAGACGATGAAATTTTGTTCTCGCGACCCCCGATCGCCTGCTCTGTTCCATAGCCACAACTGCTCGGGGAACTAGCTTCCCAGCGCTCGCGAATATTTTTGACGATACCGCGAGCGTGTTGTGCTGTACCGCTGCACAGTGTGCACGGAGTTCGTAAGAGTTGCGTAGGCTATGATTTACACGCCTCCCGCCGGAGAATCTATTGCCCTGAGAATGTACCGACTCAGCGGCATTAGTCGTTTTGTCTTCCAACAAAGAGTCCGCATTTTTCGCTAAACGGCTTACGACCTCGTCGATGATGTTAAAAATACCGACTTCGTCGAGCAGTGGGACTAGATTCGTTTCCGATTCGTCGCAGGGTCCGAACGACGAGTCACATTTATAACGGTCACATCTCGAATGGTCGCCGAAGAAATGTCCCGGCATATGTAAAACGTCATACAAGAGACCTTCAACTTGCTCGTCTCGCGAGCTATCATTTTCTGCTCTGCGGCGTTTTATAGCAGCCTCAACCAACTTACGCATTTTGAAAGCGCTACTTTTGACGCGTGCACGAAGTTCCGTTACCGAACCTGATGAGGGCTTTTTTACAAACTTCGCCTCCGACGCATTTCTGATATGCCTACAAAAATTGCGGAGCAAGTGATTTTTACACTCTTTCTTTTCTACGCGAACACCATATGCTGCGTAAGGATCTTTATCTAGTATAGTTTGGTAAACACTGCTATCTCCGTCACCGATAACAGTTCGATAAATTAACCCATGGGTGTCTATGCTACTAGAAAAGCCTTCAGCTATTATATCTGCTTCCATGCTCGTCGATGATAGATCCTGACCCCAGTTTTTATAGCAGACGTGCATCGGTGGTTCTTCACCGCGGTTCGTAGCTTTATTGCAAATAAAGCAATACTTGTTTCGGACTCCACAGAACAAGACACGCCCTGTTTCATAACCCACGATTACCGCATTCCCAGACAATGCATCGTATCTGCCCCCACGGTAAGATCTCTTACTCCAGGCTCCGTCAACGACAACAGTAATGTGCGGGATGCCTTCGGGAGTAACACGGCCCTCTTGTATAGCCAATGTTTTCTCCATTTCGGCCGCATCCCTCATTTCTTTGTCGCTGGCATTTTTAATATGCGGAGTTAGCGAGTCCCTGACCTTGCGATAGGTTACATGTGACATGCAACGTATCCCCATCGCAGCCAGTTGAGCTTGCATCGTCGCGAAACCGATTCCCGCCGCCAAGCTACCACACACTGTACCCTCGTGAATGGACATTTCATCACCCTTATCTGGGAGAGTCCAGACACTGCAGGTAAAACCGCAATTTTTACAACCAAAAAATAATTGCGATCGCATCCCACGATCAACTTGCTTCAACAAGTCTACGTCTTGGATACTACAGGGACAATGAGGATCATGCCCGTCCATTTTTTTCTGCAAGGTTTGCAGAAGATGGTTGACATCGACTACATGTCTGACACTTGCGCCCTCGGATTCTTCATCCAAGTTTGTGTCTTCTCCGTCTGGGTTTACGGAGTCATTTTCTTGTACAATGGTCGAATCACAGCTACTTGCGTTATGAAGCAGCTCATCAACGTCGTTGTCGCAAGACTCGTCATGCATCTGTTGATTTACAACGTCAGGAGCAACGCTATCATCGTCAAATCGAGTGTGTCTCAACTGAAGCATTGCTTGTTGTAAATCTAGATTATCAGTACCAGAACCTGCGCTAGTTCCTTTCTTACTGTAAGTGCGAATTGGTTGACCAATCCTCTTACTGCGGTTTTCAATGTCTCTTTCAACATTCGCAGTACATGCGACTGGTTGTTTTGTGGTGGGTGCTGCAGCTTGAGGACATATTTCAGTCCCGGTAGAGTCCGAAAAATCTTTCTCTGCCTGCAGCACTCCCACCGTACAACCAATCTTTGTAACTGGACTACTATTGTTAAAAAGCCCATTACTTTTACTGACCCGCACATGCACCTGTTGAATTACAACGTGAGGAGCAACGCTATTGTCGTCGAACGGAGTGTTTCTCAACTCAAGCATTGCTCGTTGTAAATCTAGATTATCAGTAAGAGAACCTGCGCTAGTTCCTTTCTCACTGTAAGCTCCGATTGGTTGACCAATCATTTTACTGCGGTTTTCAATGTCTCTTTCAACATTCGCAGTACATGCGACTGGTTGTTTTGTCGTGGGTGCTGCAGCTTGAGGACATATTTCAGTCCCTGTAGAGTCCGGAAAATCCTTCTCTGCCTGCAGCACTCCCACCGTACAACCAATCTTTGTAACTGGACTACTATTGATAAAAAGCCCCTTACCTATACTGACCCGATCTTCGACTTCTTCCCGGCGCTGTTCATCCGGATCCTGGTCCATAGCCTCTTCTTCTTGGCGCTGGTTATCCGGCCGGTTAGCGTCCATCGGGTCAGGTTTTTTCGCCCGTCGTTTCGCTCCGCGGAGCTTCGTCCCTCGCCTCGCACCGCTTTTCTGTTTCTGCTTCGTCCCTCGCCTCGCCTTTTCGCCGCGGCTTCAATCATTTCAGTGCTTTATTAATCTTGTCGGATATTTCACAGATAGGCATTTCATGCCAATTCGACCAATGATTTTTCCCTCACCACTTTTGACCTGGTTCATAATTTTTGATACTTTTGGGGCATTCGATGCCAAATCGACCTGGGTTTGACCTCTCGGATTTGGTCCGCGATTTTTTATATGATTGTTCTCACTTTGAAAGGGACTCAGTTTTTTTTTTTTTTTTAATTCGCCACGAGACGTATTGTCTACAATTTCTGATAATGGTCACATTGATCGACATGATTTAAAAAACTGAACAAATTTTGAAAAATTGTCTGTCAGATATCAACATTTTTGAGCCTAGAGTCGAAGCCGAAGTGGGGACATTTTTCCTTCTCACTGTTTTCATGCTTTTCCTGTTGATATAATGTAATACTTTAAGGATGTATAGGCTATACAATCTCAACCAAAAGTGAGTCTCGTCGTCAATATTGAGTACTTCAAGATGAGATAAAAATAGGAAAAAAATCAACCACAATCAAGATGATAAGAGCATTCATTTTCAATAATAATAATGCCCAAAAGTTATCAACAAATTGTTTAAACAAATCATGGTTTAACAAATTTCCTGGTGACGTTATTTTTTTTTCATGTCAAATAAATTCGTTAATCTTTCTGAATACACATGAATTTTTTCA
Source organism: Euura lappo (assembly GCA_018257835.1). Taxonomy (NCBI): domain Eukaryota; kingdom Metazoa; phylum Arthropoda; class Insecta; order Hymenoptera; family Tenthredinidae; genus Euura; species Euura lappo. The sequence goes on from JAEUYN010000727.1 coordinate 17,689, forward strand.
GAATTTTGTCCCTTTTTTGAAATTCCCGTTTTCGATTTTGAAAAATGGAGAAAAAAATCTGAATTTTGGATATGTTATTGTGGAAACGATGTAGATTACAATTCCGAAGTTTCCGGAGCGGGGAACTAATACTTTTGTAAGTACAGCCTTTGGAAATTTCCGAAAACGGAAATTTCAAAAAAGTGACAAAATTCTGAAAAAATTCATGTGTATTCAGAAAGATTAACGAATTCATTTGACATGAAAAAAAAAAATAACGTCACCAGGAAATTTGTTGAACAATGATTTGTTTAAACAATTTGTTGATAACTTTTGGGCATTATTATTATTGAAAATGAATACTCTTATCATCTTGATTGTGGTTGATTTTTTTCCCGATTTTTATCTCATCTCGAAGTACTCAATATTGACGACGAGACTCACTTTTGGTTGAGATTGTATAGCCTATACATCCTTAATTAATGTAATGCTTTATTTTTCAATATGCAAAAAAATATGAGGAAAATTGTTTCCACTTTCAAATGAGGCCTGAAATAATCGCAACGGATCAAAAGATATGTGAGAATTGTTGAAAAATTGAAAAAATGTATTTTGGAGACTCTATCACTTGTATCTTTACAGTTTTGAATTTTTAACGGACTATACGAATCAATCATTTCATTGATAATTCTCTGACTGAGGAGAGTCACTCAATTCGAGAGTTAGGTATATACTTTCTTTAGATTTTTTCCATCTCCCTGAGGTTTGTACAAAACACTCGCATTGTCTCTTCAGTCACAGATTCATCAATTAAAGATTGATTCGTATAGTACGTTAAAAATTCAAAGTTTAAAAAAATCTATGGATCCGTTAGGAGTTTCGACGATTCGTAAATAATTAACGGTTATTAAAAGAGGAAAAAAAAAAATAGTCGGTAAAAGTAACAAAGTGTTTTTGGAAGCCTGGACAAACGTATAAAAAGTTATGAACCAGATAAGCAGTGGTGAAAGAAAATCATTGGTTGAGTTGGCCCGGAATGTGTCATATGCGACGATTTCAGTATTTCAGATTTCAGATTTTGACGAATTTCAGCTGATTTCCAGTGATTTCAAAAATTGTCAACTGATATTTAACGATTTCTGAGTGATTATGACGGATTACTAAGTGATTTTGTACGATTTCGGAGCGATTCGCTCCATGATTTCAATTGATGTCAAACCGGGGTGTGCAGCTGATTTCAGGAGCGAATAGCCCCTTGGAGTACATACTATTTTTCAGCGATCTCGGGTACTGTATTCTATCAAGACTATTCACTCGTCGATTCTGGGCTACCCCCTAAGGATTTTGAAATTAACAGCGATTTTTCACCTGCACGGAAAACCAACCCACGTAGAATTTTAGCCACCCCCTGTACCTTGTCGATCTCAAACGGGGTCCCATACCACGGCGTTTGTTTCGCGAAAATTTGTTATGAATCGGATCTCGAATTCAGGGACCAATGGCTTATGGCCGGACCAGCGTTGTATTGAACTACTGAAATTTTGTTACGATTGAACGGTCGGAACTTGAATTACTATGAGCATTCGGCTTTTTGACGATTGCTGTGGATCGTATACATATGATTCATCATGTTGAGAAAACTAATTGGACAAAACAAGCGATAACCTTTCTGTAGAAGTCTTTAGACTGGAACAGAGTTGTAACTCCCAAATAGTGCACGCATACATTGTAGCGATTGCAATGGCTTAGTGATCGTAAGTCACAACCAAACGAACCATGATACCGAGCATGATACAGAAAAGAAAAATTATAAAATGAACAGTTCATGACTTGCTTATATGTACAAATGAACGATGTATGGAATTAGAAATTATGATTCGACGAAATTTGGAAAAAATGTATCATATTTATAGAATTTTCTTCCCGCATAAATGTATATTGGTGAATTGACGCGCTACTCACGCTGGATGGACACACATACATACACACACACACACACACACAGTGTAATCTCGATTACCGGGTGCAGAGAAATAATTTCGTTGCCATTTATTTTGTTTTTCAGGTCGTGTGAGTCGGTGTGAGTTTACGTATTTCCCCGCCCCGGAATGATGTAACGGTCCACGGGGCGACAATATTTCTCGTATTTACTTTCGTCACGCGTACACGCGGGACTAGACTACAATGAAAGCGCCATTCGATGAAAAATTTGGATTACTATCCCTGATCTAATTGTATTCTTCGGCCCCACTACCAGCAAATTATCAAGCTTTTACTGTAAAAACAAAACATAACCGCGATTGTAGACCGCGGTACCCCTGCATCTACCCCTCTGTCCTTCCACTGCCCGACAGTTGTTTGTTAAAAACATGTACTTACTTCTCGGCCATAACCTTTGTCTTCGATCGTGCTTTTCCCTTGTTTTTCTGGTTGGCCATTTTTTCTTCACCAAACACTGACTTTCGTCGCCACTACCCTGTAAAAAAAGCCGAATCTGTTCGCATCTAGCGTCCCGCGCGAGCTAGACACAACTGGCTTACCATGGCCACCTACTATGTTCAATTTCGCTCAGATTCATAGATTCGCCGTGAACTCCGTCAAGATTCAGGACAAGAGAGACGGCCTGAGGCAATGATCCACCAGTGCAAGAAAGACAGACATCGCCTTGAAGTTGAAATCATTGCCAGCTATAAGTTTCGGAAGTCAGCCTCATGTCAAATAAACTATGAATGAGGATTATTTATGTTTTTTTTTCGAGTCACATTTTATTGGACTACCTGTAAATAATTGGGTAATTTTTTATTCATACTTCGTTACGTGAAAAATTGACAGACCGAAAATCTCATGTCAGTCATGTGACGTCACCCATGCGAAGGGAGCTTCCCGACAAGGCGAAGGAACAGACACCGTCAGACACACAGCGGCCATGATTGGTTCATTACCTCAGGTCCGACCAATCATGTCGCTGTGTGTCTGACGGTCTGTTTTTTTTTTGCCGCGTTGGAAAGCTCCCTAAGATATTAAAACAATGAAATTCAATTGCCTGTACCTCTCGTCATAATAATTTTTGACGAAAACGAAAAAACGCGACCTAATTATGTCAAGTTACTCTGCGTTATGCACATGAAAAAATTGAGAAAAAAAAATATGCACTCTCAAACCTACGTATTTATTTCTTTATTTATTCATCGTCGAGAAAAATCCGTTTGTAAATAAATTACATAATATGCCAAGAGGCCAATTGTGTTGTAAAAACAAAGAAAAGGCAATACAGAAGTCCTTCTAGTAACGTATAAAATCAAACGTAAATAATATCAATTTGAATAAGCTCAAAGAATCGTTTGAATTTTGACTTCATTCCAATTTTTCTCGCGCATGCGCTATCCGCGGCGAAACACAATAATTTCGATGTAACTTTCGATTACAGATTCTTTTAAACAAATGAACACATCTAATATTTACTTCTCTAACATCGCTATTTTCTAAGTGGGTGGAGATTCTTTAATGTAACATCTTACATCTAGTTCATAAATTACTACGATCCGATTCAGCGATCCGTTGGTTCTCGAAGACTTTACGGACGCACTCTAGTGATAGGCATTGCGGCTTGATCTAGGTTGAGCATTCGTTCACTCGACGAGTAGACGCCAATCTGAACGGAACTACCGGCAGGACTGAACAAAAATCAAGATGTCCGGCGACAATCAAACGTGGCATGAGGTTGTATCAAAACGTAAGTAATCGTCTACGAATACTAAAAAATGTTGAATACACTAAATCGGCGATATTTCGTGAAAAGGAACGAAACTCGTCTCGTGAATGATGAATATCTGAGTTTTCACGTGGTATCAATCATATTCAAGGGGTATCACACGTTGTTGCTTATTGTTAGCTATGAAACATTATCTGCGTCACCGCGTGTGAATTTGTCTTCCTGGAAATACGGTGATATTTGTAGCGAAAATACGTAATGTTATTCATCGGCATGTATTTTCATTTATTTTTTCTCATTGGTTCAGAGGCGTGGCAGGCCTCGACGCGTTACTTCACATTTCGTAGAATTATGAATTTTATACGTTTCAGCAACTTGCTCGTATTGAATTCTAATTAGTAGATTACGTGGCAAGGGGCGAAACCGAGCGATTGCAAACGAGCGTGGAGATGGCTGCACGGCAGTGCAGCCATCTACAGGTGAGTGCGCGATCGCGAGGTTTCAGCCCCGCGCCGCGTATACTATTTTTCACCATGAGAGCTTCCAAAAAGGGGGGGTTTCGTAGCCTGCGATGCAGGTTTGTCATAAGAGGCTTGGAAACCCTAGGGTTTGTAAAGTACTTTCGTACCCGCTGGCCTGCATACCGCCATTTTCGTCACGCTTCGCAGGCTACGAAACTCCCCGTTTTCGAAGCTCGTATGGTGAAAAATTATTTTACTACGTAATCAGAGTTTGCGAAGCTTCACCGGCAATTGTTCACATATTGTTGAATTTTACTTTACAATGGGCCTGCAGGTGCATCGCGAGAGTTTCAGCGTGGATCTGGTATCGACTGTCGTATGGGTCGTGGACGTGGTACGGACTCCGCTGTTAGCCGAGGTCGTGGCCGCAATCGAGGCGGAGCTGCAACCCTAGAGCCACCACGTTCGTCACCACGATTAGCGAAACACCCAATCCAGCCATCGACGACTTCTTCCACATCGACATCCGCGTCAGGCACTCCAGTCAAGCCAGTGACGACTTCTTTGATATCGGTATCCACTCCAGTCAAGCCAGCAACGACTTTTTCCACATCGGCATCTGCGTCAGGCATTCCAATCAAGCCAGCGACGACTTCTTCCACATCGACATCCGCGTCAGGCACTCCAGTCAAGCCAGTGACGACTTCTTTGATATCGGTATCCACTCCAGTCAAGCCAGCAACGACTTTTTCTACATCGGCATCTGCGTCAGGCATTCCAATCAAGCCAGCGACGACTTCTTCCACATCGACATCCGCGTCAGGCACTCCAGTCAAGCCAGTGACGACTTCTTTGATATCGGTATCCACTCCAGTCAAGCCAGCAACGACTTTTTCCACATCGGCATCTGCGTCAGGCATTCCAATCAAGCCAGCGACGACTTCTTCCACATCGACATCCGCGTCAGGCATTCCAGTCAAGCCACGACAACTACCACAACTGACATCAAAGCGAACAGCCAAAAAACTGAGAACCATCAACATTTTAAAAAAGGTATTGTTAATTCTAATGAGTGCGTAAACGTAATTGAATAGTCATACAAGTTTATTAGTTTATCAGCTTGTGGAGTGCATAATAGGAATTTCTTTAGGCCTAATTTGTACCTTCGATTCAATCATACAAAACTTGACTTAGCTGAACTTTGAAGATTCAAGAAGAATCAATATTACCCAAATTGTCACTGGAATCGGATACTTGTTGAGGTACGCCACGTCAAGTGATGATTAATTGTATCAACATTGATTCCGTCTTGGTTTTACACATTTCATGTGATGTAATGAGCTTTTAATACAGCTGGTCTTTTTGGGATGAAATGGAAAAAATTGTAATTAACTCACTTTATAAATGGTTGATACATCGATTGGATATTAATTGAATATACGATATTATTGAATTACATTATTGTGCAGGAAATTGGACAATTGAAAAAGAAGAACAAGAAGAACTTGGAACAGGGGAATGTGGAAAACGAGAAAGTGAAGAAAGTGGAAACAGTAGAAGACCAGGAGGAAGAAAAATTAGAAGAAATTAAGACAAACAAAAAAAAGTGGTATGGTCCACGGACATCTGGTCCGTACACCCAATACACGACGATGTATACACTGCCACCTCCTCCGTTCTTCCCAGTATCTCAGCAGCCGTACCATCAATCCCAACCACAACCAGCCTATTCGCAAACACAACCACAACCAGCCTATCTGCAAACCCAACCACCACAACCAGCCTATTTGCAAACCCAACCACAACCAGCCTATCTGCAAACCCAACAACAACCTGCCTATTTGCAAACCCAACCACAACCAGCCTATTTGCAAACCCAACAACAACCTACCTATTTGCAAACCCAACCACAACCAGCCTATTTGCAAACCCAACAACAACCTGCCTATTTGCAAACCCAACCACAACCAGCCTATTTGCAAACCCAACAACAACCTGCCTATTTGCAAACCCAACCACAACCAGCCTATTTGCAAACCCAACAACAACCTGCCTATTTGCAAACCCAACCACAACCAGCCTATTTGCAAACCCAACCACAACCAATCTATTCGCAAACCCAACAACAACCTACCTATTCGCAAACCCAACCGCAACCAGCCTATTCATACCCACCATATGACCAGTACTTACCCTATGGTCGACCGCAGTAAAGAAACTTCATTCAATATCCACTATTCATCAATACTCACACTTCATTATTATTCACTATTTAGACATTAAATATCTATTTTATACAAGCAAGTTTTATGTGTTATGTCTGAGTTGCTGTATAAATAATAATAGTAATAATAATAATATAAAATATGTATTTATACTTATATTTGATAGTAAATATAAATATTATGATTATCATTATACTATAATCAGCTACTCAGACGTAATAAATATGAAACGTGTAAAAAAAGAAAGACTCCGTTTTATATATACTATAAATAATAAGAATGATAATAAAGATCATTGCTACATTATAATCCTTTTGTGTCTACTGTTTTTTACACTCACACTTCCACATTAGGATCTGAATCTTTTTTATTTCTACTAGTAGTTGAAAAATTGGAAAAACAAAGGATTGATCTTCGAAATTGATTCATCACTTGACCACTAAATGAAATAAAACTTACTTGGGTTGTTCCCGGTTGAGGTTTTTAGGCACTCCCTGAGTATATGAAATATAGAAGCCTTATGTGTTTGCCATCCGACAAAATTCCTGTCCGGAGCTATATTTCCTCAACCGCATGACCTAACCGGGTCGTCGAGGGCTCATTTGTTAGCTAACTAGAAGCTCTATTAGCACTTTTTCAACGTCGACAATAGGTATTTTTGGATTTTTCAAGATTCAAAGTTTCCTTCCGGAGCAATATCTGACAAACCGGAGGGACTAGGAAGGTCTGCAGGTGATTTCCTAAAAGCTCATAGTTAACTCTGTCTAACAAGGTAATAACAACGTTAGTTAGATAATCATGGTCCGTACAATATGCAATGTGCTATTTTCAAGATACATGTCCGTTCGGACTCATGTCTCTTGAACCACTAGACCTAAAGTAGTCCTCAGGTAGATTGTCGGATCAGAAATGATTGATTTCAATGCGTTGAGAGTGTCAAAATACTGCTCAGATCCTTAGGATCAAAACGAGGATATATGTTGATACTTGGATCACCTAACTGATACAAAAGTACAGAAAAACTATAGAATCAAATCATAGAGAGTGGATATACCAAATCTTTTGATTCCTATACTCAGTGTTTAAAAATCGAAGAAGAGGATTGATCTTTGAAATTTCCCCACCACCAGCTGACCACTAGATGAAATAAAAGTTACTTGGATCGTTTCAGCCAGTGGATTCGTATCTCTCTTGTAACTCCCCGGAAATGGTTTTGTATGACTGATTAAAAATTCTAACACATTCGATGAAATTCGATATTTCGATCGAATTCTATCAAATTATGCACGATATGTACATAAAGCATTTCACATTGAATTCGAATTTGCAATATCCGTATTATGAATAGAAATAAACTTTAGTCTATAGCAGTGTTCATTTGCTTGTTTGAATACACCCACTGCTTCCCGCGCATCGGGTCAAAGTCTCGGAGCGTCCATTTTAGTAGCGTCTAACGTACGCTCCCATCACGCCATGCCGGTTGAAACATGTTTGTGAACGTAGAGTGTGCGGTATGATAACTGTAATTACAACGTGTGTTTCTGTGACTTCGGTAAGTTAATCAACCCAAATCAATCATAATCTATGTTTGTATTGTTGAATGAGCCGTCCCAGACGATCCTGTGCTCATCGATGGTTTTACACTTCGTCAGTGAGTAAAATCGTGTCGAGTGAGTCGTGCATCAAATTTGAGGTTAGCTCGAATGTGCGCGTCTTGGGACGTAACTTTTTACAAACAATTTTAGCAGAGCAAAACCACACGTAGTTATTTGTTGGAGTTAAAAATATTTGTTTCTCCTTTGATTGACAATGTAGAGACGAAATATCGGCTACGTGGAACTACGGGGTGAATGGGTACCGTATTCTGGACAGAGGAAGCGCCTTATACGAGTTCAGCTGATTTTATCACCCGAACACCCTGTTCTCTATTTCCCGATAAGAATTGGAAATTTCGACTTGCCTGAGTGATTGCAGACAAAAGGTTTGGTGTTTTTCATTTCCAAGTGCGTACTCAGAATTTTCAAATTGTCAAGCCGAAGCAGAGTCGTCATGCTCGGCTCGACCCAGCCATACCTATGTAGGTATTCATTCGTTTCCATATCTTTCAGACAACGAGAATCAGCTTTGTCGAATACGATGTGAGGAGCATTGAATGATCCGTCTCGTAAGAAATATCCCGATGGTCCTGATGGATGCAGCCTTCGCAGCCGTTGCGTTGCTTCATTCAGCACTGTGTTCTCAGCGACGGAATGACTGTAACTCCAGCCAACACCAGATTCGGTAAGAACCAAGTTATTATGACTTTTGATTCCGACGACAGTCGTGGGTTGAGAGTTGTTCCGATCGAGATGAGTCAGGGCCTTTGCCGTCGCCTTTGAAAAGTATGAAATGAAATAAAATTGTTCCAAAATTCAATCAGGGGATTCAATCAGACAAAGAACTAGTGATATACAGGTAGTTGTTAGAAATACATAAAAATTATAACCGTTGCCATTCCGCTACAAACAACCATTGTCGCATGTCACCCTTCGTCGAAACATCAGAAATGTAGTGGATACCGGAAGCAGATTCAATCAGAAAACTAACTCATGAATGGCTTTCGATCTCAGCCTATGTAACTTTTTGGTGAAAGTGCATGTAATTTTTGGACAATGTCGACTATGAAGTAAAATACTGATTTAACAATCCTTAGCAAATTTCATAGTGAATTGCAACTTCCCACTGTTGGAATTAAAGACGGTGACCGATACAAGTAGCTTGTGAGGCAAAACTTATATACTACGTTTTACATCATTGACGAATCTGTTGCAAATGGTATTAGAGGATACTTTTTTTTAACACGAGTCCTTCATGTCGGTAAACGCAGGAAAAACTGGTTGCCCACGGTGAAGTTGACTATATAATGAATCCAATCAAATAAAAAAAGGTCATTTCAGAAGAAGATACCGGATCAAAGGGTACTGAGAACGTTAAAACAATTTCAATTTATTTCAATTTATAAACAGTGGAAGAATTTTTTTTTTTATTATTCCACCATCTTACACGACTCAATCGATGCACTTCTTGATGACATAATGTCGGGTTATAACTTGTTCAGAATTTTTATACAAACACATTTCAAGTACTTACTTTCATGTATATTTAATAACACTGTAAAATTTCTTTATGAATGGATTTCACTTCACAGATGACACTCCCGACGTGTGGTAAGTCTCAGACGACACTGATAATACCTCAATACGTATTCCGAGAGGCACCGGATGTCCCGAATGGAGCGCGTAAGAAGACAAGCAGTTCTGACGACCTTTCGTAGTCTCCGATGGACAAAAAATAGCGAACGAAGAACTGGAGCGTGCCATGGCGGAAGAAGACAGAAGCGATCGGAAGTAGGACTAGATTTGTAGTAGTAGTTGCTCGGTAGATTTGATTCGTAGATTCATTTGAGAAAACTTGTCCAGTCAAGTCGATGACAATTCATGAAGTTTCAATTTTCCGGTGTAAAAGTATTTTCTTCAAATTACAGTGTGTGTGTGTGTTGCACACAAACGTAGAATGGAAAGTGTTCTACGAATAAGAAACCATACACATGTAAATATTGAAAAATACCTGGATAAACCTGAAATTCCTAATGAATTGAAGATTCTAATTCTTAGAAGAAACCCTGTATAAGTAACGGTTGTATCGTATTTGGCAACCTGATAGATATAATATTAATACCCGTAAGTGGTAATAAAATTCTAAACGGAATAGGAATATTACGTCATTGTGCAGTTGAAATACTGCGAAAAACAGAGGTTGAAAAACTACTGAATTAGCTACAGTCGTATCAAGTCTTGTAAGTTCAAGGCAGAAATAGGAATACTGAGATGTTTTTCTGGACTTTCTGCGACAAGCAGAAAATGTTCGAATTTTTTAACTATGCATATATACATATTTATTATATATAATAAAGGCAGCTTGAATGCTTGCGCAAGCAGTAGAGATACTGCGATACACAGTAAAAGTATTAGAAATAATACTGCTGTAGTAGTCGCAATACTACGCACTCACAGTGATTTCTGTGTCTTGTACAGACAGTAGAAATACTGTCGATCGCAGTAGTAGAAAATACTACGAATGTTATTTTATCAATTATATGAGTATGACAAGTAACGGACGTATCAAGTCCTGTAACTTGATACTGCGATACACAGTAAAAGTATTAGAAATAATACTGCTGTAGTAGTCGCAATACTACGCACTCACAGTGATTTCTGTGTATTGTACAGACAGTAGAAATACTGTCGGTCGCAGTAGTAGAAAATACTACGAATGTTATTTTATCAATTATTCAGATATCTTTCGGACTTTCTGCGACAAGTAGAAAGTCCGGAATGTTTGAATTTCGAACTATGTATATGGTAAAGGCAGCTTGAATGCTCGCGCAAGCAGTAGAGATACTGCGATACACAGTGAAAGTATTAGAAATAATACTGCTGTAGTAGTAGCAATACTACGCACTCACAGTAATACCTGTGTATTGCACAGACAGTAGAAATACTGTCGAACGCAGTAGTAGAAAATACTACGAATGTTATTTTATCAATTATATCAGTATAACAAGTAACGGATGTATCAAGTCCTGTATCTTCATACTGCGATACACAGTGAAAGTATCAGAAATAGTACTGGTGTAGTAGTAGCAATACTACGCACTCACAGTGATTTCTGTGTATTGTACAGACAGTAGAAATACTGTCGATCGCAGTAGTAGAAAATACTACGAATGTTATTTTATCAATTATATCAGTATAACAAGTAACGGACGTACAAGTCCTGTCACTTGATACTGCGATACACAGTAAAAGTATTAGAAATAATACTGCTGTAGTAGTAGCAATACTACGCGCTCACAGTAATTCCTGTGTATTGTACAGACAGTAGAAATACTGTCGATCGCAGTAGTAGAAAATACTACGAATGTTATTTTATCAATTATAACAGTATAAAAAGTAACGGACGGATGTATCAGGTCCTGTAACTTGATGGCATGAATATGATGAAAACTTTGCAACACAGCAATCTGGAGTATACCAGATCAATGCGTGATGAATCCCTAAATTTCAACACACATTACATGATTTCTCAATTGCTGTGGTCAGTTTTCTAACTTTTCGTGACAAACAGAGAGTGAAGAATTTTCACTAATTTGAAGAATAATATTTCATGTATTGATTATATCTACATGAATCACTTATTACTTTGAACACCCAAGTCCCTTTTTGAGTATCACACACTCAATGTTCAGGAATTGAAAAAATGCTCAATCTTGATTTTCTTCATCGCCTGACCGGTGGTTGAAAAATCGAAGAGACCTCGGGTCGTTTCAGCGAGTGAATTCGTATCAATCTTTTAACATGGCAATTAATTGTTATGTTTTCAGGAAAAAAAAGGTTTGATACGATCAGGTAAAATTATGCCTCGAATTTGACCTGATAAGATTGTATGAAATTATTTGCATACATAACTTGATGACGTAATTCCATAAAATTTCGTCTGAGTTTGTGTACACTCAGGCATCGAAGGGGCATTCTATTACACCACGGTGAAAGTGATACAGCAACGTGCTCCCCAGTCGCCTAATCGGCGTGTCCCGCAGGGAGGAATCCCTGAAAGTAGTGGTGGACCGTGGTTTGCCCACAGTGAGGCGTACTCACGTCGCTACTGTGGCGTCTGGTCATTGACAACCCCGAAAGCAGACTTGACCAGGGTGTCTATCTCCTTGAAAAATCTGGAAGTCCTGGAAATCTCAAGGATTTTTTATTTCCTGGAGTGTCTTGGAATTCCCAGGGAATTTCAAGTTCACTCAAGGAATGTTTCGAAGAGTGATCAATTTATTGGATCTTGCAAATTTGAAACCATTATTGTATTGCAATAGAACAAAAATTTGTCAAGTACATTTCAATTAAACTCGTGTGTCTAAGAAACTGACTGAGAAAAATCTTTGACAAGAGTGGTCTACGAGAGATGAATCGTATCTCGATACACCTGTAATCGTTGAAAAAATCAACTGCAATATCCTGGGATTCTCTGGAAATCTTAGATTAACTGGGGTATACACGCAGGGCTATGCGAATGATGTGGCCAGTGTGAGCCAGAGATGCCAGCAGAGCATCCGGACAAAACAGAGATGGTATGTTTTACAAGAAAACGCAAGCTGAAGGGATGGGGAAAGCCGAGCGTCAGGGCACGGGGCTGAAACCAGTAGACAGAGCAGAGCACTTGGGGGTCATCCTAGATGCTGAACTGAACTGGGGGCCCTAGCTAGAAAGTGTCAGTGGCAAGGTCTGTGCCCTTCTGTGGGTTACACGTTGCACGTGCAATACAACGTCGGGCCTTCACCTGAGAATAATGTACAGGGCTCTAATGTGTTGGCAAACGACCGAGCTTGAAACACTGCAGACTCGGCTGCCCCGACAACAAGTCCAAATTACCAGATGACGCAGGACCATATGGCTGACTACTGCTTTGAGTACGCCTAGAACGTGATTTTCTCTGGACGGACTGACTGGGCAGGTCTGCGAAAACTCCTTGAGGGACAGGAATTAGTTTGGCATACCAACGGCTCTGAAACACACGAGGGAACCGCACCAGGATTTGCCTCAGCGACTTCTGCAGGGAGAGATGTATGTGCTTCTGGATAAGCTCTGCAGGGTCTTTCAGGCGGAGGTGACTGCGCTACTGGCTTACGCACTGGAGAACTGCCGAACGGACCACAAGGATAAGCACGCTTGTCTGCGCTCAGGGCGCTGGAACAACAGAAGATCAACTTGGTTCTTCTGGGCCTTGCGGCCCATAACAGGGTGCTGCTGATCTAGATTCCGGGGCACATGGGAATCGCAGTTGATCGAAAAATGAACGGATTCGCCAGGAAGGAAGCAAAAGAATCCCAGGTAGAGTTGGAGCCGGTCGTCAGGGTGGCCAGCTGTCAGGTGAAATACGATGTGGTTGGTATTCATGGTTTAGACGTGGAGAGTGATCGACGTTGACCAAGGTTTGTCGATTCTCATTCTTGACACATCTTTTTATATGATTGAGCAGGTAATCATGAATTCAGAGCCAAAGCAGTCTATGTGCTAGGTCAGGCAAGTTCATCCCTGTGCAGGCAATAATTTGTTTTCATATTCCGCAGATCACATGAATCCGCTTCACCGAACACGAATGATGAGGTGTTTGACGCTCAATCTTACGTGAAATGTTCCCCACTAGTGGATGCAGACTTTGCAGCCGTGACAGTCCTTGAGTGAGAGCAGTGTTCATAATACGAGAAAGATTATCTCTAGCCAAAGCTAGAGTCGGTAAGACCTATGTTCTCAACACAGATACTCTTTACATTTAAAAAACTTCCCTTTAAAACCGCGACTTTTATCCACCCAAAGATGTAACATTACCATTTTTGGACTGAAAGAATGAAAAAAAAAAATTGAATTCAACTGGTCGGTTATAAGGAGTAATAATTCGATCAAATATTCACTGTGCGAAAAATGAGATGTGTTGAAAATTGGTCGTTTCAGTGAGTGATTAATGGTTTTTGAGATGTACACATTTTATTCTTGTCACAGTGAATATTTGATCAAATCGTTAATCCTCGTAACCGACCGGTTGAATTCAATATTTGGTGGAAATATTGAAAAAAAAAAGAAAAAAAAAGAAAAACTCAGTAAAAAGTTGGAAAAAGATCAAATGTTTACAGTATCTTGGGCTATTCTTGCGATACAAAATCGTTCTTTCCAATTTGCCAGAAAAAAAATATTTTTCATAAGAATTTTTACCTATACAGAGGTGTACCCCCGTCCAGCGATAGTTGTAAATTGAAAGTTGTTTCGATTGAGTCCAGTCAGGTTACAAAAAAGGGGGGCCAAAACTTCGTTTTCTCTTTCCATGGTACTACAATGTCCTCTTCAATGGATGTATTATCGAAATCGTGTGTCAGTACAGAAGTTAATGTATAACAAGTTGTATGTATCGTCGACATACCGTGAGTAAACGAGGAAAGGAAACAGTCCGAAACCAGCACAGGCGCACGCTTCAGTCGTCCGTCTGTCGGGTGCGTTTGGCAGCGCGAGTAGATATATAAGCGTGCGCCCCTGTTGGTTTCTGACTTTTGCCTTTCCTCGTTTACTAACGGTATATATCTGTAGAAGAAAGTGAGTCCATTGGCTGTTTCAAATTCTACCTAAGAATGTCGACAACCATTGTAGAAATCGTTTGTCCCATAGGATTGCCAAGTTTATGTGTTGAAATGTTGTCCAAATGAACAAAGGTATTCATGGTAGGGAAATCAAAGCATCGAACGAAGAAAACTATTACTTTTTTTCGATATCCGAGTTGACTTAATGGACGCACCTCTCAATTTAACGTTGTCCAGTTAGTTTTTCCAATGGAACAATAGTAAATTCTTTGATATTTCTAGGATGATGTCTCAGATACTGGCTCTCGTATACAAGAAATATAATATATTGAAATTTCTTTGTAACTTGATTTCACTTTACAGATGTCACGGCACGAGTACAACCTTGACTCCGCATACGACGACTTTGCTTGCCATGCCGCAGCATATCCATCGGTTTCTATTGTGCCGAAGTTTCATGCCGATGCCCTGATACGTGTTTCGAGAGGCACGGGAGGTTTTGAAAGGAATGCGTAAGATGCAGAGCGCAGCGAGAGTTGCTACCCTGGCAATCATCGGTGGTCTCGAAAGCACCCAAAACAGCGATGATTAGAGAATTAAGTTACTTATACGAAAACTTAGAGACTTCAGGGACTTTTAAGGTTCAGTAGGAAAGTTAGACTTAATTCCATGAGAATTCCTTGAGTTAGTCCCCAAGAATACATTTGATAAGTGCAGTTTGCATACCTGTATCACCGTTTGATTGATGATCCAATAATGAGAAATTATTCCTTTGATATTCCGCGAAATTGAGAGATAAGATTTTGATGATGCAATTCGTGATGACGAATCACACGAGAAAATTAATGAGAAAAATGGTCTGGCAATCGAACGTTTGAATGGAACAAGACATGCTTATTTTCTATCAATTTTAGTATTGAAATACTAAAATTTCCACCAACGTTCTGTTGGATTACAACTTGGAATTCTCATGAGGTTTTGTATATAAGTTATTATTACACAAAAGTGAAGAACTAATGGATTCACGAAAGGGACTGTATCGTTTTTCTTTCCTTTTATTGATCAACTTACATAAAGTGGGTTGTAACACGGTTGTTACAGACCTTCAAAACTGAAAAAACCGGTAAAAGTCAGAGAATTTGCCAGAGTCTGCAAAAGTCAGGGGAAAGTGATGGAATTTTATACAAATTTTGAAAATTCGACATTTTTGTGGCTGAATGTTGAAATAATAACTTGACAATCGAAACTGACTGTTCCATCACAGTCGCAATCTTAGCATATCCTCTAGCTTTACCGCGAAAATCTGATGAATATCCATAAAAATATATCGTACGAGTAGTGGGGGCTGTTGTTGACTGCTGTACATAGTGGTTGAAGAAAAACGAACCCTAGCTGTATGAATATTATGAATGACATCGTGCTATGTCCTGTAACTTTACAGAAAGCTATGGATGTCTTTGAATTTGAGAAATCGTGAACATATAGTAGAAATACTAAATGTCTATCGCAGACTCGATACTGCATACGTAGTAGAAATACTGCGAATATTTAAATGCGGCTGGAGTACTTGAAACTTGTTATAAATGTAAGGCAATTATCAATTCTGGTATTGCATCAGCTGTAAAAAAAAAAACAGTGACCGAGAGTAGAGATACTCGCGAATCCGGTGGTAAAACACAGAGCTCTTTCAAGTTCTCTAACTTGATTGAAAAAATGTGAAGACTCTTTATAATTGGTTCAAGTGATTGAAATTTATTATAAATGTGAGGCAATTATCAATTTTGGTATTGCACAAGCTGTAGAGATACAGCGACAAGGAGTAGAGATACTCGCAACTTCTGTGGTAAAACGCAGAACTCTTTCAAGTTCTCTAACTTGATTTAAACAATGTGACGGATTTTTATAATTGGTTCAAGTGATTGAAATTTATTATAAATGTAAGGCAATTATCAATTTTGGTATTGCATCAGCTGTAGAGATACAGCGACAAAGAGTAGAGACACTCGCAAATCCTGGTAAAACGCAGAACTCTTTCAAGTTCTCTAACTTGATGGAAAAATGTGACGACTTTTCATAATTGGTTCAAGTGATCGCAATTTGTTGTAAATATCGGAAAATTCTAAGTTTTGGTGCAGCCTTAGCTGTTGGAATACAGCAATAAAGAATATAGATATTCGAGTTGTACTAGATCTGAAAATGTCACGATTATTTATAATTGGTTCAAGTGATCGTAATTTATCGTAAATATCGGAAAATTCTAACTTTTGGTCCAGCCTGAGCTGTTTGAATACAGCAATAAAGAATAGAGGCATTCTAGTTGTACCAAATCTGAAAATGTAACGATTATTTATAATTGGTTCAAGTGATCTCAATTTATTATGAATGTAACGCAATTATCAATTTTGGTATTGCACCAGCTGTAAAAAAAAAAACAGCGACCGAGAGTACAGATACTCGCGAATCCGGTGGTAAAACGCAGAACTCTTTCAAGTTCTCCAACTTGATTACAAAAAATGTGACGGCTCTTGATAATTGGTTCAAGTGATTGTAATTTATTATAAATGTAGGGCAATTCTCAATTTTGGTATTGCATGAGCTGTAGGGATACAGCGACAGAGAGTAGAGATACTCGCAACTCCTGTCGTAAAACGCAGATCTCTTTCAAGTTCTCGAACTTGACTTTCAAACGTGACGATTTTTTATGATTGGGTCAAGTAACTGAAATTCATTATAGATATTAGGCTATCGTTAGTTTCGCTACCGAAAGCTGTAGAAATACAGCGAAACGGATAGAAATACTCGTAACTAGTGTAGTAAAACTACTGCATGATAATCTATTTTATTATGAATGTTACCAGTCTAATCCTCGAATAAGTGTGTGAAAACATACGGTTCTAGAAAAGGAGGACGATAATATTATAAACTAACAGAGAGTAGAGATACTCGTAACTCCTGTAGTGAAACGCAGAACTCTTCCAAGTTTTCTAACTCGACTGAAAAAATGTGACGACTTTTTATAATTGGTTCAAGTGATTGACATTCATTATAAATATTAGGCTATCGTCGGTTTTGCTACAGCAGAATCTGTAGAAATACAGCGAAAACGGGTAGAAATACTCGTAACTACAGTAGTAAAACTACTGTACAATAATCTATATTATTATCTTATCTGTCGTAACAATACTGCGGATATGAGCTGTGTGAATATCAGTTTTGGTGTTGCATGAGCTGTAAGATACAGCGAAAAAGAGTAGAAATACTCTGATCACAGTAGTAAAACTACTGTCCAATGATCTTTATTATTATTTTATCTGTAGCAACAATACTGTGCATATGAGCTGTGCAAATATCACATATCGTGTTGCATGAGCTGTAGGGATACAGCGAAAAAGAGTAAAAATACTCTAACTCTAGTAGTAAAACGCAGAAGTCTTTCAAGTTGTCTAACCCGACTAAAAAAATTGGACGACTTTTTATAATTGGTTCAAGTACTTTGATTACATTATAAATATTAGGCTATCGTCAGTTTTGTTACAGAAAAAGTTGTAGAAATTCAGCAAAAATGGGTAGAAATACTCGTAACTACAGTAGTAAAACTACTGTCTAATGATAAATGTCAAATAATAAAATCTGTATTATTATTTTATCTGTAGTGCCAATACTACGAATATGAGCTGTATAAATATCAGTTTTGGTGTTGCACGAGCTGTAGAAATACAGCGACAAAGAGTAGAAATACTTGCAACTCCTGTTTTCCAATAATTTAAATTTATTATAAATGTAAGGCAATTATCAATTTTGGTATTGCACAAGCTGTAGAGATACTCGCAACTCCTGTGGTAAAACGCAGAACTCTTTCAAGTTTTCCAACTTGATTGAATAAATGTGACGCCTTTTTATAATTGGTTCAAGTGATTGAAATTTATTATAAATGTAAGGCAATTATCAGTTTTGGTATTGCATCAGCTGTAGAGATACAGCGACAAAGAGTAGAGATACTCGCAACTTCTGTGGTAAAACGCAGAACTCTTTCAAGTTCTCTAACTTGATTGGAAAAATGTGACGACTTTTTATAATTGGTTCAAGTGCTTGAAATTTATTATAAATGTAAGGCAATTATCAATTTTGGTATTGCACAAGCTGTAAAAAAACAGCGACGAGAGTAGAGATACTAGCAAATCATGTGGTAAAACGCAGAGCTCTTTTCAAGTTCTCTAACTTGATCGAAAAAATGTGACGATTTTTTATAATTGGTTCAAGTGATTGAAATTTATTATGAATGTAAGGCAATTATCAATTCTGGTATTGCACAAGCTGTAGAGATACAGCGACAAAGAGTAGAGATACTCGCAAGTCCTGTGGTAAAACGCAGAACTCTTCCAAGTTCTCTAACTTGATCGCAAAAATGTGACGACTTTTCATAATTGGTTCAAGTGATCGCAATTTATTGTAAATATCGGAAAATTTTTAGTTTTGGTGCAGCCTAAGCTGTTGGAATACGGCAATAAAGAATAGAGATATTCTAGTTGTACCAAATCTGAAAATGTAACGATTATTTATAATTGGTTCAAGTAATTGAAATTGATTATAAATGCAAAGCAATTATCAGTTTTGGTGTTGCACGAGCTGTTGAGATACAGCGAAAAAGAGTAGAAATACTCGAACTCCAGTAGTAAGACTACTGCATGATAATCTATATTATTATGAATGTTGCCAAGTCTAATCCTCGAATAGGTGTGTGAAAACATACGATTTTAGAAAAAGAGGACGAAAATATTATCGACTTCAACAAAAAAAACTGTAATACCGACGGAAAAACTGAAATACCGACGGAAAAAACTGCAATACCGACGGAGGGTTCCCGATAGATGGCGCTCGGGTGGTTGCGCCATCTTCCGATAGGTGGCGCTGATGATTGAAAAATTCCACCTTTCATTTCCCCTTAATGGACAGTTTACTTTACTTTGCATAAACGCATGTGTTATGGCTATGAGGAAAGTGTGATGCGGTTAACGACGAACTTGACGATGGGTGCTTTCCTCACCCATATTCTACACAGATTCAATATTCATGGGGGTTGCAGAACCCCGGTAAGAGCTAAAACGCATCGTCTCCGCTGCAGCACCTGCATAACAACGGACTCAAGTCTTGCTTATGCACGGAGAAGGTGGTGACGATGTAATTACCCCGAGCTTCAGCCCCTTCGAGCACACTATGAGTCCGACTAAACACACTCATTACTGTCACTAACCGAGTTATTATAATAGACACGAGGAGGTACGAGGAAGCACTCAGACCACCGTCCGGAAGGGTAATATTTCCATAATTAGAAAATATATACGCAGCTATTGCTTCGCATCTTCCAGAATCTGAAGCCGTGGGCTTCTTCAAGATTAAAAGAATCCTCTCACCTTGAATCGAAAACTACGATAACCTCGTCAAAAATAAAGTAAAATCCGTATCGGTGTGAATAAAATTCAAAATTACAGAATTGTGGTTACATTTTGAAACAGTGAAATTGTGGCTAATATAAACGGAAACCATGAGTTCAATCGATTCAAATTTCATACACTATTTTTGTATCGTTATTTGATCTAAGCTTTTATGAGAGGGATTTGAAAAACAGCCGAAATCTTTCTATTAAAGACACGAAAAATAATTGTTCTGTGAAAGGTCGGGGGACTTCATTAAGAATAAAATTACACTTAGTTTTGATTTTTTGGGGACATGATTATTGAGATGAATTACAATCCTCTTCGTCTACATTCTTGACAACTGCATTGAACATGTAAAATATTTTGAATTCGGGGTAAGTATTTCTTTGTTCGTTCCGAACACTGTCGACAGCTGATTAGACTTCGTATTTCTGTTATGAAACTCTGAAGTTTAGAATATCCCGAAATACTTTTCCCAAGTGAATAATATGCCGGAGTTGCGGTATTTCATAAAGTACATAACACTGCACCAGGCGTGTATAGCGTAGCGTCGTTTACAGTCCCACGTGTAATTTTCGGGTACGGCCTTGTGAATTAGACTTTGGTGGATAAGTCAACCGCTATGTTAATTGCGCGGTTGACTCGTCTCGAGTCGCGCTAGTTTCAAGTTTACACCCCCCACAAACCTTGCACGGTGCAAGCGGAAATGATTTACGATCTTGTGACAGGGTATGTATAACTGCCTCGAATAAACGCAAGGCTCTGTTCCTCCTCGCGTCTTGACAAAACTTTATTGAATTATACCCACCTATAAGCGAAACTCTCCGTGTTACCGCCAGACATGTGGTCTGTACTCGAAATTCAGATCTTCACCGAACTTGGAAAACAAATTGCAGGCATGCCTTCCAACGGTGATTTGGAAATCGAGGGAACGCCGAAGCACTCGGGTTATGAGTGACGAAACCACCGTCAGCTAGTCGCTCTGCTAGTAATCAACGGCTGATTTCCAATCTCAATAAACCCAGTAATAGAGCAGTTACTGTCTAACACATCCCCGTCCCTTCGAATCGACGCTGCACGTACGTAACACCTAAACTGCAACTATTTTCTAGACTACAGCATTGCTAGAGAAAATTTTGAAAATTGTGGGTTCAATTTAATTGTGGTAATGAAAGAGAGAGAGAGAGAGGGAAGACGAGAATCGTTTAACACGTGGCGGATACTAGTTTAATTAATTAGTATTCGAAAGCAGTCCTGCAATTTTGGCTATCATGTATCGTCGATATGGGAACCGGACAAGCTCAATTCGGTCCTCGAATTCAACTCGTTGGAAACGAAATACGCAGGCAATAATGCCTACCTATACGTTCAATATATCGAAGGGTGAGTATCGCAGACCGTCACACACGTCTGCCCGCATGTTTACTCGTGATCACGTAGGTATATCGCGGGATTGGGTATGGTTTCCCGGTGGTCAGCGCAAATATTACCACCGTAGAGGGTTTGTCAATTTATTATCATTCCGATTCTAATTCAGCGGACACAAAAACGTAACGAATAAAAAATAAAAAATGTTTGAAAAACGAAAACTCCACAGACTTCAAAGTTTGTTTGCTTCCCCCCCGGCCCCCCAGCCACGATATATTTTTCCCCACTTCATTCCGAAAATCGAAACTCCAACGTCACGTTAATCGTATTTCGAGCTCGGAACCTGACCGAGGGAAGAGGAGCGTAGTGATTGGTGATTTTCATTTCGCGTATCCAGTTCCTGCTGGCTTCACCCTCGCAAGGATTCCGGACTCGACTAGAGGTAGGAGAAAATCGGTAAGTAGCCTCAAGATTGGACCTTGAGCTAAGAGTGCTGCACTATTAATGGGATCTTGTTGCCATTTGATGACTCCGAGTCCGAGCCGCGTACGTCCCTCGACGAGATTCGAAGAAGTGGAGGGATGCTGGGGCTTCGGATGATCTCGAAGCCCCGGAGTCCGGGATTACACTGCTATTAGCCATAATGGACACTCGTTTACTTCCGAAGTTCGCAGATATTGTCCAGCTTAACGAGAACCCGATAATCGATGGATTCTTTATTCCACTCTGATAGATCGAAGAGAACTTTGGAGGAGAGTAAGAAACGCGATGATCCGCAGCTGTGCGAAAATGCTACGGATAAATGGCGCGCGGTTTTGGGTCGGATATAGGTTTTTATTATTTTTCCAAAACTTTTACAACCTCTGTATTTCGGTCACGAACGTTGGTGAGGTAAGAGAGAGAGTAACGGAATACGAAATCCGAATCATGTGGGGTCGCGGTGCATTCCCATAAAACTATATCCTGTGGATTTGCCCCCGATTTTCGGAGGGCTTCTCGTGTCTGTAACGACGGTGAAAATCTTTCAACGAAAACAAGCGGGTTTTGGCTGACTGTAGGTAAACCAGCCTTCGAACTTTTCGTTATTTATCTGGTTTGCAGATATTTAGAATTTTGCAAATCTGACCTCAGATTCGTAATTAGCGATACAAAAAACCATGTGGTACCAAATTTCATTCAAATCCGTTGATCCGATCTCAAGATATCGTCTTTTTTAATGTATTTTTGAGAATTTTGCTGTTCAAATACACTGTAAAAAATGTTTCTTGTAAACTTCCAACAATGTATTGGAAGTTTTATTCACATACAAAAGTCATAAAATTACTTCACATTTTAGTAAAATTAATTCACAAATACGGTGAATTTACTACACAATATTGTAAAATTCATGTATAATTTCGTACTTTTGCGATGAATATATAGTAATATTAAAAATTTGTTCATAAATTCAAAGAACATGCATAGCAATTCACTTTGCTATACTGAATTTGTAATTTTACAAAACTTTCGTGTAGGTATTGTATAGTAAATTCACAATCATTTTTTACAGTGTAATTCGAAAAGCACTGAACCGATCAAAGCCAAAATCTACTCAGTTCTAAGTTTAGAAAAATCGCGTCAATCGAGCCCAATTTGATCAAAATCCGCGCCCTCGTTCTTGAGATATCGCGAGGACAAAAATTTGGTCACATACACCTAGACGTCAAACTCAAAAGGATTGGAGATGATTCTCTGGACCTGAAAACGTGGAGATCCAGTGGAAACTGAACTTTTCATTTCCGGGGTGATGACAATGACTTCCTTATACCACTGAAAACAGAGGAACGGGAAGTTAAAAAAAAGCCCTAGTGTATGAATAAGTGCATATCTCGCACCCACGCACCGTGTAATAACGCAAAATTTTGTGCGTGGGATGACAAAAGGAAACATCGATCAGAGTTTCGCAGACGTTGAACGTCGGAGCTTCGTCTTATTCTCGTTAAACTGTCTGCTAACAAAACGTAGCGATTTTCAAACCCTATTAAGATTTATTAGCCCCTGTGATACCCGGTAGACGTGCAAAGTCAAGGGGTTGCGATGGAAATCATTAACGATTTATGCAACCTACACTGTCTCAGATGAAATATCTAGGAATCCGCAACAACGTTCAACAATTGGTTCTCGTCATTGCGAATAATTCAATACCGTCTTTATCCGTATTGATATTGATGACCGTCGCGTCGTGACCTCAACGATTCGAGTCGCGTCAGTCGAGCCCCTATATCTTGATCAGTCTTCGTACCAGCGAGCCCTTAATAACCCATCCAAACCCCGACCGTCGCGATTATTTGACTAACCGAGTTGATCTCTGCTGATATAAAACTGTCAAGTATAAAGAGTATAAGAAAGGAGAAAATTCAACGATGACAGATGACGCTGTCAAGAGGTAAAATTAGGGCGTTATTCTTCTTCTCACTTTTATTTCAAGCTCATGATTTCACGGCACATTATAATGTGTACCCACATAAATTCTCGCTCCTTGTCTACCTGTCTTTGGAGATAATGATTTATACCTAGGTTGAATGAAGCCTGAAATCCGGTGGAATCTTCGGCCTCGAACCCGTTAATCGGCTCCCAATATATTTCCTGGCTAAGAGGAAACAATAGGCGTGCAACCGCTAACCATTAGGTAATTAAAAGGGTGGCGGTTAAGGGCGCAACGTAGGCTTTTCGAGGGCGTCGAAGGATAACAAAACAACTAGATATTATTTAGACGGGATACTGCGAGGTTTCGTGGGGGCTCGAAGCGACTTGTTCTCTCGCTTTGGCCGGACCCCTTTCCCACCCTTCCCAGACCCCGATCGGACTCCCTTCCTTCGCCCCCATCCAGAAAATTCCAACTCCTATAAATTATATTCCGGGCACGGAAACACTGGTACGATAGAGGAACCAGGGAGACCCCGGGTCGTGTGTGCTGCACCAAATGGCACTTTCATTGCACTTGCAGGAGCGAGAGAGAGCGCCAAGCTCTCTTGTGTTATGCCGAACAGATTTACTTTTTAAATTTATCGCCTCTCTTTGCCAAGAGTTAGAATTTCTTTCTCGCCAACAAGTTGTCGAACACTTTTTTTTATTTATTTCAGAGCCATTTTATGTTCATTTGTTTATTGCTTTTTTTTTTATTACTCAACGACACCTGCGAAGCTGACACTAAAAGTTGAGATTGACACTATTCACGTTAAGTTTGAACCCAAAAATTTCGACGTGGAAGCATTAGAATTTTAATCTGTGACCCCGTGATTTAGCAATGCGATTCAGGGTGACATAAAAAAAAAACAAGTTTCATATTTTTCACACGGAGTATTTTTGTATTGTTGAATGAACTATAATTTTCACCGAGTGAGTAAGACCACTTTTTAGTTATTAAAGATTGATTGAAATTTTGATCGACTCATAACAAGTTAGAATATGTGTTTCGTAAATTAGGAAAACCCTCATCGACGATATTCAGAATGAACTAACGAACTGACGGATTTTTTTTTCTTGAAATACAGTATCTGAAGAATATCGAAATCGAATTTTAGCCAAAAATGTCAAAAATTGGTGAAGTTGTGAATTTTTCAGCGAAATAACTGACCTTTTCACGATATGTTCGCTCTGAAAATTTCTTGAAAGGCTCGAATCAAATTTTTTTTTCACAAACGAACAATCACAGCCCATTTTGAGGATGTTAAAGTAGTCTCAGAAATTTTGAAGAGAGTTATTACGACGACTTTTCGAAGTTGGCAGGGGTCCGAGTGACCCCTTGTAAGCGATGTGTGAGTTTCGATAGGTATAGGTGACTGAATTTCCTCTTCTGAGATTTCTAACGATATATCAGCCTCGTCTATATTTAGAGCTTTTAAGCCGAAAGATCCCCAGCATTCCCACATAATTACGTAAGTGTGGTTTAGCTTTGGGGCCATACCTATATCAACACGTCAGAACCGACTGTTTTCATAGATTTCACTATATCCGTTACAATCCCTCTATTATTGAACGCGAAGCACGTATATATTCGCGTATATACAATGTATATAGATAAAATAATCCACCCGGAATACTAAAACGGAATTCTGCATACCGGGATGGGTTTTTACTCGTTTATAGTCAACTTGTTACGTTGCACTACATAGCAAATATGCGTTGCGGTAAGCGCAGCGCTGCAATTCCCTCCGACCCGCGAGGAAGATGTACGTTTCATTTTGATCTCACGCTCCGCAGTTTAGTTTAGCTTCTGGACGCGGGGTTAAACTGGTGGCTGACTGCGGTAGACGAGCGTCACACATACATCATTAACGACAATACGTGTGTGTCGAGAGATACTCCGCGTACACATATGGGTAAAAATCATACCAGCAGTAGCTGCACACAGCAGAAACCGATTCTATTTTAATGGCAACCGGAGAGTACAATGGCAAGCCCGTCCCGGGTAAGCCGCCTCTTTTTTCTTCTCTCCTTCTTTTTTGTCAATCTCGAAGGCCGAGAGAGTCGACGTTTTTTATGTCTTCAAGTCGAGTTGACAGGTGCCACTAGCAGTTAACAGTTGAAAGTGCGATTCGAGCGTTGATAAAATAAAAAGAGAAAAATGTCGCTTGATCCCTTTTTGCAAGAGGAGAAAACCGAGAGAGATGGAGAAAAAAGACGAGAATCGGGAAAAACTTTTCGACGTTCAAAGTTTACCGAAAGTTTTTTTTGTACCTTTTTTTTTCTTCGTCCTCTTGGAACTGCAGAATCGGACCCGGAGCGATCGCAGACCCGATGTAAGAAAAGTTAGTTAGCATTTTATTATCCGGCAAAATTTATATGTTCGGAGATACAGAATCGCAAGCGACTGTAACTACATTTCTTCCGGTCGTTTAATACGCTTGTAGTGAAAATTGCGTAGTCTTTGAGGATAATTTCTATACCCTCCGATCCAACCGGAGAACGAACAGCCGGGTATTTAACGCGTTTTGTACAGATGTGGTTTTATATGCGGTCGGTTTATTGGCTGCGGGATCAATGCGGTACTGCACATCGATACATCGTCAAAAGCACCCTAACGATCTCCACAATAGGAAGTAACAAGCTTATTCCAAACTGTACAAAGAGCTTACAAAACCCGTAACGTTCGTTAAATTCTTTGCGTCGATTTTAAATCCGACGTTTTCTTTTTTTTTTTCCTTTCAATTTTTCATACGATTGTAGATATATTTATGCGTTTGTTTATTCCTCATCGATCGATCCGGGAATAATGATGAGCTAGAAGAGTAAAATTTAATTCCAGAAGTTTGGATGCTCCTCTTCGTTGTATACATTATAAAGTTATGAATTAATGTGATTCTCATTCTCCTCTCCTTATCATTCGCGAATGAATATTTAATGAAAATATTGATTAATGCATTAAGTATTGTCGGATCTACGTATAAGACACAGATTCGAATGACGTACAGCTGCGTTGATAATTTTTAGGCGTGACCCGCGTTTTGAAAGAGGGAATAAATTTTCCGATTCGTTAGATACATATTTTTTTTCCCCACATATACATTTTATCCTTCGCGTTGAGCTTGCGTGGTGAATGAATGACGTCACGGGGTGACGGTGACACCATAGTGGGGGAAGATACGACCGAGAGGATGGTGGAGCAAATCTGCCCTCGCAGTAGAGCGCGAAGCGCCATATGCGGTGGTCCATTTATCAACTCTCTTACAAAGGCTAATAATTGTGTTGGACACGTGCGATTATCCGTAAAAAGTAACACGCGTCGACCAAATGCCATCTCCATTTTACCAAAGTTAAACAAAAAAACTATTTTTCGTATCTTTCTCTTAGAGAAGTATTTCGTCATCGTTCTTGAGAACACTTTGAAAAATAGAAAAAAATAAACTAAACAAATGACTTGAAAAAAAAAGAGAGAAGAAGTCAGTATTTTTCGTCAATTTTAATCATCATTTGGTCAATATCTTGAAAAAAAGATTCAAATTCGATTCAATTTCCCGCGCAATTTTATAAAGTGAAAAACGTGTGAGGGCCAGAAAGAACATGGAATCAAGAAAGAAAGGATATTGTTAAGATAGAGGTAATCTTCTTTGTTCTAATGTTCATTCGATATATCGACCAGTTTGTTAAAATTCCAATTTCAATGTGTAACGAGTGTTTACTGCTGATTAAATGCAATCGGTATACACTGCAATATCGACGAATTAAGTTAATTTTAAACGAAGTTTTAATTTAGCAATTAAGTTATCTAGTGCACAAAATAATTGAACAGTTTTGTCTCTCTCGTTGTATAAATTGAGGATGCTTCTTTTTTCTGTATCCGTTGTTATCAGTGAGTTGAAACGCGGGGACTATCAGTTAGCCTGACGGTTTATCCGTGTAATTTCGGTACAAACAGCGAGGTGAGAAATGGGGGTAATAATTCTAATTCTGAAAATCGTTCATTATGGATATCGTATCGGGAATCCGTGAGGCATTTTCATTATTCATGGAAATTCAGCAACAGTTGATTTAGAGGGACATCGAGACCAACGTTACGTACACATATATACTACCTATGTATCGGGGGAAAAAGCGAGCTCGTAGAACTTTAACAATTATTGCAGTGATTCACGAATTTCCCAACGGGCATTAAGACGAGTAGGAGTCGTTAGCTCGCTGCAGCTCGGGATCGAAGCCTAAAAAGTGGGGTAAAAGTTTGATTATTTATTGCATCTCGTTACGCGCGTTTCCTCTGCCATTTCCCACGCGGTGAGTGGCGGGCGGAAAATAAGAATATCGTGCTTTGAGTACCGGGGACGACATTTTTCACACTTTACACAGCGACACTTGCGCGATGCGTCAGTACCACTGTCAAAAAAACCAACAGCGTCTCGGCTTTGAAACAAATTAGTTAATTTTGACGGGGACAGATGTACGAGCGTAACTACCGCAGTCACAAAACAGGTGCGACTTATGACTCGCGATTAATAATCGCCTCCAGGATCGGCTAATTGGTCGACAGCCAGTTTGACAATCGTCAGGGCACAAAACCCAGCGCCGAACTCCGAATGTCTCGCTTTGATGAGGGTTCGAACCCCCGCCTATGATACCTGACGTGATGGAACGGCTTTCGCGAAAACCCTTTATTGTCGGGTTCGGCTTGAAGCTGGGCGCGAATCGAGTCACTATAAATCGATGAAAATCGAATTTGGTTTGTGCCGAACTGTAATGAGTTTCGGACAAACTGCGGGGCTTAAAACCTGTGATTAACTATTATGGAACTTTACGCGAGCGTGTTACGCCATCCGCAATATTTACTCGTTAATCCGGGTGATGAAATTTCGAGAGAAGAGTTTTCACTGATTGCGATTTCGAACAATAATCGGGGTATTATTTTCCGATGTGAATCAATTTCGGATATTCGGATATGATGAAAATTTGTTTAATCGATTTCTATAATTAATCTAATCGTCACAATGCGTTCGGCGAGCGAAACTCATCCGATTAGACAATCGAATCGCTGCTTTATCGACAGACAGTCTCTCATTGTCAGACCCCGAAGACTTTTTTCTTATCGTTATCTCCGTCCAGCAGACCGACGCGTGACCGTCCAAGTGGAAAATGAATTCCCTCTCTCTTATATGAAATTATGCAAACAGTAGTCCTGCAGAATTAGCCAATTAAAGATTATCGGAGTAACGGCTGATTGGTCCTAACGATTTTGTTCCTGCATTTATGTGCGGCTGCGATACATCGTGCACTTGTGATTCCTAATTGGTTGGACTAATCCGTCGAGACTCTGAGGTCAGTTTAAATACTTGATACCAAGATCGATTACGAGTCGAGTGCGGAACATCCTTCAATCGAGTTTAAACTTTTCTCGGTCTCATTAAAATCCAGACTCTAAATTGGCATGATTCATAGATGGGATGGATTTTTATCCCGGAAGGAAGCTTCGAGCGGTAATCTAATTCGGGACAATTATGGGAAAAACGGATTATTACTCTTTCGGGATCGTTTGTCCGAATCTAGACGAACGCCTCATCGTCGAGGAGCGCAAAACGATCGAAACTTTGTTCAGGTTCGTTGGCAATGCGCGGTTATTTTAAGCAATTGTTAAGTGCCTTTCTTGCCACGTTCGAGACACATTTATACCTCGCTGTCTCAACAAACATGACGCGGTCTCACGTGACGAACAGAACCATGGATTATAGAGTATAAATTGGAAAAAATTCAATAAATACTGCAGTTTGCGATTTCCGACTCACTTCGCAAAATAATTACCGGAGTCTGCGAAAGTTTTCTGTTTGCAGAAAAGGAAAAGGAAATCTTTTTACTTTACTTCGAGTAGATATAATGAAATATCTTAATTGGTATCTGGGAAATCGAATCGACGCAATTGTTATAAATAAATTGGAAACTTCTTAACGGTATATTCGCCAATTGGTATCTGGCTATTGGCATTTTTAGCAATTTTCCAACCTCCAGAGCATCGGCACAAGTTCTTTTATAATCAATTGTGTGTTGCTCTCGTGCAGGAAGCACATTGAAAAGTTGGCAACGACTGTCTAGCGTGGGTACGTCATATAGCCGAGGAAAAATCCCCAACAAATCTTCCGCTAATACCAGCAAAAAGGGCGTCCGCCTATACGCTATACGTACAAGAATACAGAATAAAAAAAAGAAACAGAAAACAATTATAGGAAACATGGTTCGCGGAACGTTGCTACACGCTCTGCCGCTTCACCTCAAGAGTGATCATGAGGGATGAGATCTTAACAAAGAAAGAAAACAAGGGAAAGAAAAACTGTTGTTCGCAAGATCTTTTCTCTATACTTATTATTATCACGTTTATCTCCAAGAAATTTTTACCCAACAAGATCGACAACCCTAAGAACAAAAAAAGAAAACTTTATCAGATAAAAAACCGTAAAATAAGATGTGCTATACACAATATTCGAGGTAAGAAAAACAGGCAGGTACGCGTATCGGGGTTTTAGACACGTTGTAAATTTATAAGCCTTGCTGCTCGTGATATCCGTCCCGAATGTTGTATCAGATCTCGGCAAGTTTTCCTCAGTGTATACCCATAGCTATGTATATCGGCGTAACTTCCTCGGGGATAAAACGCCGAGGATATAATCAGGTTACTTTTTATTCTTGAGACAGGGAAACCCACCCCGCCCATCTGGAATTAGGGAGAGTTTCTGTTTTCTACTCCTTAAGGATTCCTCGGATGAGCGAACTCCACCATTCCGCATTCGAAATTGGGCCGCAATAATCCTCGACGGAGTTCTTAAATGATACTACCGGAATACCTAATTCCGATGAGTATCGTCGTTACCTAGCCGGGTTCAATTTAAGCCCCCCTTGTTTTTTATTCCGGCTAATCAACACCGACCATGCAGTAATCCGAAAAGAAGAGACATAAAAACAACAGCGACGGAATAATGATTAATTACGGAGACCCCGATGAAATTCGCCACTCCCCCCTAATTTCTTGGCATCAAACTAACAGGAGTTGGAGCAACACGGAAAAGGCGATCGCGAGATAAAAGAAGATGACGCCGCGCGTCCTGGTCGCTAGGGGCGGGAAACCGATTAAGAACAAAGAGATACCCGTTGAGTCATCGAAACTGCAGTTCTTCTTCTCTTTTCACTTGGAATACGCGATGCGTGATGGAAGCCAAGCACCCGGTGCACAGCTATGCGTCGTCGGTTCTGCAGTTTGGCAGGTCGACACATTCTCCCTTGCGTCCTGACTGCACTTCTAATTCAGTGCAGGCGAAAGTCTCTTTAGAATTTCTATGCCATACACCGCGCCGTTGGTGTATTCCTCTATGTACCCTGCCCTATCCGGGCTTGTTAATCGTCCATCTCTATTCACCACGCCGCAGTTCTCTGCAGTGATTCTGACTCTACTCCGGGGCGACTATCACCTGCACGTCTTTCAATTCGTCGTACCGCTCCTTTCACCCTATATATTCCAATCTTCGTTGAGGGAACCAGTACAGCGTGATTCAACAAATTCCGCATACTCCAAAAATCATTGATATCTTATCCAAATTCAGTACACATCGGAAATTGACTTTCTCAAAAATCACTTGTCGTCAAGTTTCAG
The DNA here is from genome assembly GCA_018257835.1 of Euura lappo. Classification (NCBI taxonomy): domain Eukaryota; kingdom Metazoa; phylum Arthropoda; class Insecta; order Hymenoptera; family Tenthredinidae; genus Euura; species Euura lappo. The sequence continues at coordinate 49,141 of JAEUYN010000727.1, forward strand.
ACACACGGTTGATTCGATTATGTCTCTGGACGTCGCCTTTTTTTCGGAGAGCGATTCTTCATCATGTGAATGAGTCCATTTTTCGATGTGTAATGAACTTTGGATAAGACATTAATGGTTTTTGGAGTAATTAAGGGGATGAGGGTAGAGACCACATACGCTCCTGCTGTCTCGGAAAACTCAAGTGTTATATTCTTGTGTTATTGTTATCCCGGTGAGAAGAGGATTTTTGTCACGTGCCAACCACCTTGACAATTTTCGTACCAGCGATCGTTCCTTATTCGCTAACGTCAATCACCGCGGCTCGCAAACGTCGAGCTCTAAATCGTCCCGGGATCAGGAATATTTTATCACCCGTTCAACATGCACCTGTACCGCTGGTGGAGTTCTGATAAAGATTCAGGGATCTTCTCGACGCGACTCGTAAGATACATTTTCGTGGTATAAAGATTTTTCTCCCAGGTGGCACAAAACCGCCTTAGGCGATGGGGTTGTGGAAACATTCTACGAGTCTGAATGTCCGCAGGAAAATGTCATCAAATTAGTGTAATTCGATTACCCGCCACCTTCATTAGTTGACAAAACACGAAAATTTTTCTAAACTTATACAGAACTTGTTGTACAGGCACAAATTATTGAAATTAATGGGTAGAAGTTAATTAAAGTAATATAATTCGGTGTGAATGGGAAAAAAGGAGCTTACACAAATAAACACTGTTATAATTCAACAGGTCTCCTTATCACCCTGTTCGAGGAATCCCGAATCTATGCCGTCGTCTTGGAAGACCGTCGCAAAGTTCTAAGAAATTCTGCAAAAAGGACTTTCACGATGAAGCAGAAGACGCGAAGCTGCGAAAGGTGCTAATCATCCCGATCCGCGGTTATCGCGGTTCTAGATCCAAAGATGAAATGCGACGCTGTACTCAACTTCTGCTTTCTGTTACCTTTGGTAACGGACATCTGCTCGGGTCTTCATCACACAAAAGGTTTGTAAGCGAGGGACCAAAGAAAAAGTAGAAATACAGTCGGAAAGAGAAGAGGTCTTTATCGAAATGAAAGCGAAGTAGCGTTATCGTTATCTGGGGGCGTTCGACACGTTACAAATGACAATTCTGTCGCCTGACTGCTGTTCTCTTTGAACCGTGCATGTATGTATAGCTCACAATCAGTCCGTAACAAGGGGACATGGGGCTTCTTCTCTTTCCCGATGATCACACCGCACACTATCCAGACGCCAGTAAATAGCGCATGCCTTCGCATACGAGCCGGCTCATTCATTACTTCGAGTGACTACACGCACCTTTACATTTTCAAACCGGAATTCATGGGGTGAAGATATGAATATTCATCGATACGCGTTATGAGGGGAAAATCCAGTTTTGAAATACGTTCAGACAGAGTTTTGAGGAATCTATGTCCTTGCTATCGTTTTATAACCGACTTCGCGAGTCCCTCACTCCTGGGATTTTGAAATGTTGGAACTGGGGTCTCGACAAGGGCGAAAGTCCACCTCTGCAACAATGAACTATTTCCATATACTCTCGGCTATAGCCGGGTCGTAAAAGTATAACAGAGATTTGAGACCTGCCGCAGAGGAGAAAAAAAAAGTAAACTCTCGTCATATCCTCGGTATCCCAGGGATTTAAGTTCCCTCTCTTCCAGGAATATAAAGTTGGATCGTTAGATCGGGCTTTGGGGATAGTAGGTATATGAGTATAAGCAGTCGCCAAGCGCACTTATCGAACATTCAATACCAACGATAACAAAAAACGAAAACAATTTTCAAAAGGAAATTCAGATTGTGTAAGAAAATCCCTCTTCCCAGGCGGTGTGAAAGAAAGGGTCGTAAAAAATCAGAGCGGGTCGCCCTCAGGGTCCCACATTGTCGGGGTCACGTGTTAGGGTCGGGCGGCGAGTCGGTATGAAACTCGCGTAAAGTGGTGTAATATATCCAAGACGAGAAGAACGGCTGCTTTCCATACAGCAGCTCTTCGGATGGGATACGGTTATAACAGGAGCTCAAATTAAGCTGTGGAATAAACGACGTCCGAGCCCGGGCCGTGATTTACCGATCGACAAAAACTGATTGTGTGTAATTATCTCCGCTCGCCGAGGTGTGACCGATGCGTAATGAACTCGGTGCCGATTACGGCGTTACAGTCTTCGAAAACGACTCTGTCTCAACTCTTGATTATGCCGATCTCGACGCGAGCGTGCGAGTGACGGTATTCTCCCCACGTTGTTGACCCACGCTTCGTTACAGGCTCTCTCGATCCGATAATTGCTGAATTGCATTAAAGGCGTTATTAAAAATTGGTTATTCCTGCCGCGCGGCATGCTTCGCGATTCATATACTCTCGTTCTCATAAGAGCGAAGGTATCGCCGGGGGAATTTCATAAAGTTTTATTTACGATCGTATTTTCAAAATCTATTACCCTCCGGAAGGTATTTTTTCATTCTATACTTTCGCCTTTTTTTCTCGCTATCTTTCCTTTGTCGACCGCGTTGTCACGGGGTTAATTAATTTTCTGGTTCATTTATGTACCCTTTGATGATGTTTCCGTGGATTCGAGTCCCGACAGCTATATGCCATACGTTTTATTAGCACGCGTACCTATGTACGTGGCTCCAAAAGTACATTGATCATTTCCATCAAAGTTCCTCAAGGTTCTTTTTTTTTTTCATTAAATAAATAATCGACTTGTTACGACTGGCTAATTATTTTATATACTTTCAATATATCTGCTGCACCGAGAAGGTAATAATTCGTTGAAATAACGTATTAACAGCTCGTGAAATATTGACTAGATAATAAATGAAATAATAAGAAGGAGGACTAGAAGAAGCGGGTCGGCGCAATTTTTATGTTTTCGTCTTTGTGTCTACGGTTCTGAGAGAAGTGAAGACTCGGTATTTGATTTCTTTTGTTTTGATTTGTTCTGAGGAAAGTAAGTGTAACGCCACAAAAAAAAAAATGTGCAGTACTATAGAAACGGCTTATTGAACTGAATTTATTGGCTCCTATGACGTAAATATCGGAATCAAAATTGCTCTATAAATTCGCTTTTATTATCTGAGTATAAGTAAAGCTGTTAGAGAACGTCTGTCACAAGAGCAGAGTGGCGCAGTGGAAGCGTGCTGGGCCCATAACCCAGAGGTCCGTGGATCGAAACCACGCTCTGCTAGGTTCTATATTTTTTATTTTCTTTTTTTTTTCTTTCCGGAATGAAGTAGATTTTTATCAACCCATTTGATCGATTCGATTCAATAATTGAACCAACAATAATAATCATAATAATAATTGAATAATTTAAAATCAATATAATTGAAATTCGAGATAGGATCAAAATATTCAACTGAATCATTAATTACTTGACAATCGTTGCTGTTATTATTATTCAGTAATTCATCGTAATTTCGTAGAACGAAGGGAAAAAGGGCTCCCAACTTCCTGCAGTCCTTTTCGTTTCCAAGGATCTTGGTCGTCTATCGTTCGGCGACTGAGAGCTACAAAGCTAATGGACTTCTTGGTTCTTTTAGGAAAACTTTTTTAAGACGACCCTTCAGACCTTTTTATTTTTAGTCGTCTTGAATGCCGAAAACAATAAAAATCGCCATAAAATTAGTCATTGCGTCCTAATGCCCGGGTTTCACTGTCTCCTCCTGCACTCCAGTTTCCTTTTACACTCCAAGTTGTTTACTCGAAAACTATCGTAGAACAATAGCTGCGCCTATCCAGACCCAAACTTTCGGTGAAGGCATTTTTTTTCAAATGGATATTTTCACAAAAGTTGAAAGAAAAAATTCTGTTCTACCAAAATGATATACCACCGCCTGTATTGGAGAACAAATATTTATCTTACAGGTTCGGCTTGTACTTGTCAACCGATGTTAGACGGTAACTCTTTTTCCTTTAAACAGCTTTTGATTCTTTTTCCTTCCCTCTCTTGAAGACGTTTCTCACAAAAGAAACGAGGCCAAGTTAACACGGTGTAAGATTTCTTCAGAAGTCTAACAAACCCAGGGAGATCCGGATCGGGATGCTGTCCCATTATTCGTTTGTGATTTGAAATCGTAGATATAATATATACCGTTTTAACAAGAAAACTTTCTGTTAATAATTTTCCTCGAGCTATCGAGTGGCTGGTTCTTAGCCACGCTTCGGTATCGTTAAAAGTTAACACTTGATTTGAACGAGCTACGATAAAACTAACGATGTGAGTATATTTCAATTAATTGAAATAACTCAACAAATGAGATTAAACACTTATCTCACTCAACGCCGCACAGAAAATTATAATTATTACGACTGTTCAACGAATCTTCTAACGTTTCAACACCGACCACGTTGCCCCACGATCTTTTCAGATTATCGCATCTAGATTTACGATCTGTCTTCTCTACTCCTCTGTAGGGGGTTCGTTAGCTGTATAGACTTTGAACGAATACCCGCAAGCTAGGTATGTGATATACATATAATGTACCTCATACTCCACATCCTCAGTCTGATACTTGACTCTGTCAAGGCAACGAAAGTGCTGCACTTGCACTGTGACCTTACGTTATTATAGTTACACACTTGTCTGTCTTACTATTACACCACGGTTGTTATGAAGTCGAGGGCTTTAGTCTAATGGTATGGGCTGCGGTTGTTACCATCCTTCGGATGACAGGGTATTTCATCTAGGATCTAAATGAACGTGATAATTACTGTACCAGAGACCGCATTGAATAATGGTTTGAGATGAAAAAAAAAAAAACTGTTTATCGGGTAACGCCTGCATTCTCACATATACTTTATTACACCCATGTGTGTAACGTCAAACAAATTATTATCTACTGTATGACGAATGTTCACTCGACTGCAGAACTATCATGTATCCTATCTATGTACGAGAATCGCAGCCCCCTTTTACACATACGGTATAAGGTGAAGGCCCGAGGCAATGAGGACCCATACGCGATCCTTGCCGACGTTTTTCGAGTACCCACTAGACACGAGAGGTGTTTTTTCTTATCCCTTTATTTTTGACACGAGACTGCAGCTGTGCTACGATACAGAAAGAGAGAATGCCACTTTTCCGACTTTCCTTAAGAGCCGAGAACGTCATAACCTTTTTTTTTATTATTCTGTCTTGTTTAATACGCCGTGTCAACGGGCCCAAATTTTTTCCTCTGACGCATGGAATTTCGATCCCTTCGCTTGAATGCCTGCACACTATCCATAATTCGACCTTAAGAAACTATAAAAATTCGTTTGTTCGAATCGAGATTAGATTGATCTTTTATAACTGCGTGGAACATAAATAAGCTTTTAACTTTATGGATTTTACACTTTTAGCCACACAGCCTCAATTAGGGTACTTGAGATATCTCAATCGGTTTTCCTGCCAACTGTGATATGTTCATCTCGTATAATTTCTTTTCACATACACCGATTGCGTATATAAATCGTATTTCGTCAGTGGCATGCATAATAGAGCGTATATAACTCGAAATTGACGGTGCACCACTCGAATCGAATTGGCTGCATCAATGCCAATTAATTAGTCGGCGAGCCGTACAGAGGCACCGGGTTCCGCCCGCCGCGATGTCCCACTATGGTCTATGGTCCGTCAATGGCTGGTTTAATTTAATTAATTGATCGCTCGCGGAGCAAGTTTTGCTGAATAAATAAGCCGCTCGTTTGGTGTGCATGCTCCTCATCATACGCGCACACACACGCCTGCCATACTTGGTAGATAAAGTTTCTCCTGTTTGCGCGGAGAAATTTCACCCCGTCAGGGGCGTCTGACCGCACGTAGGTGACCCTCGCGTCCCGGGCTCCAGCTACGTTCAGATCGTAGGTACACGTAGCTGTGTGTAAATACTGACCGGACAGTCGAACGGCGGAGGATCGAATCCTGGCAAAGTTCGGATCGAAACTTGTTACCGGAGTTCGAAGTACGTTGGTAACAAACCGCGAACCCCAAGAATCCCAATTCCCTAATTTTCACCTGGAATACGTTGCGGGTACGTTCTACGAACCGGAGTTAATTAAAGGGCGTTCGCCGACGGATTAATTATCGCGATCTGATTTACACGAAGATAGTACGTTTTTCTTTTGTTCGTTTCAAATGCGCGAACTATTCCCACAAAGAAAAAAAAAAAAAAACGTGAAAACAAGAATACGAAATTCCGTTAAAAATTCAGAGCACGTTCTCGTTATGATTGTTGGGGTGCGTGCAGGAGCCGAGGGGATCGAGACTCCGTCTCTCTCCACCTCCTCGGGAAAGAGGTACTCAAGGGTGAACGAGACGTACGTACGAGACCATATTGCGCCCCAAAGACATCGGATTGTTGTTAGCAAAGGCATGTGCTTCAAACGTTCTGCTCCCTGACACGACGGTGCATACGTTATCACGTACCGGAAGTCGAACGATCCCTCGAATCCTTTACTCAAATTGTGTGCAAATTTCCCTTTACAAGAATAACAACAAAAAAAAAACATTTGTTATCGTCGAATCTGTTTCACAGCCTGCAACCGGACCGTGAAGGCATCCGTCGGGTGGATTCGGTGGACGGGTCGAATGGGCAGATGCGTGGTGAGGATAAGAGCGCCGCTGAGAGACCCCCAGGTGAGAACTGGACGGATAGCGTATCACGCGAGGGGATAATCGCGTACATCGGTTACAATCACAGGAGATTACGAGGATTAAAGGAATTCATGGTGGCGACAGTCGTACTGAAATCAAATTCCCTGACTGGTCCTGCCAAAAATGTATTGTTTCGATCTCTTTTGCAAAAGAAAAAAAAATCCAATTATTGTCAGGTGGTTCCAGTGCATGAAGAGCAAGAAATTCTTATATACCTAGATTTTAACGAGTGTGATTCTGCGTATGCTAGGATTGTGTTTTTGAAATGATAGAATTAAAGTCGACACTGGGATACGAGATACTCGATAATACCATCTATTATTCAAATATTCATCGCAAAAAAAAAGACAAAATTCCCTGTGGATCAGTGGAATTCCCTGATTTTCCCTCTCTCAGTCGCCACCATGAATTACATAAAGATTTCAATAGATTACAAAAGATCTCATGAAAACTGTAACGATAACAGCGAAAGATTGTAAAAATTAGGATGAGATTACAGAAGATTTGAAAAAAAAAATCTAGTAGAACAGTGATTACCCCTCGCTGTTGGATCGATTACGTCAATTGATTAATTCCAGGTGATTGAACTGAGGATTCGACGGCTCCAAGTCGGCACTCTGAGAGACTCAACTTGCGAAGGAGCTTATGTACAGTTTTCAGACGGTATCGAGGACCTGGAGGATGACGTGGGAAGATACTGCGGTCACGTGACCGGAAATTCAACTAGGTTAATAAAATTCCATATCCCCAATAATATTCTGAATTAACAATAATTCAATTAAAAACTTGATGAATTTTCCTTATTTAGAATTTTTAGGACATGCGAGTCAATTATTAATAACTTGATTGATCTTCATTCTGTTTATAATCCGATAAAAAAAAAATGGAACGATATATCGAAATCAATTTGTTTTCAGACTGTTTTTACGAAAGGGTCCCGAACTGAGTATCGTCATGGACTCCGAGACTAAATTCGCGGCTGAAAATCCAGTCATTTTTTCCGCTCAATTTTCCATCCTCCCCGCCCGTCTGGCGATGGAAAGACACGGTGGGTCGCTGCCATCGGTGGCCGAGTGTTCGCTGGATTGTTCGAACCACAATTACCAGCGAAAGTGTGTAATAACATCGCCGGGATACCCCGGAGTTTATCCCCGAGGAATGAGGTGCAGAATATCCCTCGAATCATCAGCGGGACGGTTCAAAATCGGCGGTGTTAACGAGGACGTTTTTAACCTGATGAATTACACGGTCCAAGACGGTTGTCGTACGGAAAACTGCGAGGATCACGTAGAGGAGGACATCGGCGATAGAATTCGTCCTCCAAACCCCGACGACGTCGAAGAATCGAGTTCGACGATCCTGGAAAATCCTCACAGACACGCGAGGAATTTGGGTAACTTCGAAGACTACCGATTCGACGAGGACGACGAGATGATCATCGGCAGCGACGTCAAGCAGAGGAGGAACAAGGCCAGACCGAAAAATGAGATGGTCGAAAAACGGAGGAAATCGAAGAACCGGACGCACCGCAAGGAAGGACACGACAACTTTCCGCAACGCGACAGGAAGGGAAAAAATCTGAAGAGCCTCGAGGACTACAATTTCGAGGATAACGTGTTCGAGGAAAGCGTATCGAAGAAAACCGGGTCTCTGTTCGATCATAGGTTCCACAGAAAACACAGACCGTACGAAAAACCGGAGGCTTATCGTTGCGTCAGCGACTATTTGGCGATTTACGAAAACGTGAACGGCAAGGTTGTCGAGATTTCGAAATTCTGCGGCGACGGACACGTTCCGCAGATAATATCACGCGGCAGGAATATAATCGTTGAATTCTCTAGCAAAAGAGACGGGACGATAATGCACGACGGGTTCCAGCTAACGTTGCAAGAAACCGAATCCGACGTTGAGAGACATCCGAGAAATTGCGAATTTATTTACCGGAGTACGGACCGCGGATCGAAGGAGAACATCAAGTCGTTTCAGCACTGGTACCCTCCCAGTACCCTGTGCAGTTACAGGTTCGTCGCTAAAACGACGGAGAAGGTTTTCGTGCAGTTGAAGATCGTCCGCAACTACGTAGACCCGGACAATCCTAATCTGAGGCGTAATTTGAGCTTGAATTACTGTCCCGGCAACGAAATAGCCGTTTACAACGGAGCCTTTAGCAACGACTCCCTCGCCTGGTCCTACTGCGATTTTCTACACCACGACATAAACAATATCCAGGTTCCAGTAACGTCAACGGGCAGCGTGCTGCTCGTCCAGTATTACAGCTCCAGGGGGTCTTTGAACGGGCAGGAATTCACCTACGGGATTACCTACAGGTTCGTAAAAAAGACGCAGAACTGGACCCAGAAGAGGAAACCAACGATCAATCTAACCGAGACTAGGACCATTTCCCTGAAACCGGTTAATTTTTCGGCCCTTAACTTGACCGAGTTCGAGAATTGCAACTGTGATTTCACATCTAGAATCGGAACTTTCAAAAGTTGGTTCATAGTGCTTGTGATACTCGGTGTTATATCGTTTTTAGGCGCGGTTATGACCATAGTAGCGCTTCTTATGAAGTGCTTGAAGCTCAGATCGATGGAAAAGAAATTATTGCAGACACCGAAACGGTGAAGACATTGTCAAACTCAAATTTACCAGTTAAGATTGATGAATCGATTTTTTTATAATCATTACACAAACCATCGAAAATTTAAAACGTTTCATTTTTGTAACTCGAGTAGCATGTAGAGGGATAAATAATTACACTTGTATAATCTATTTCGGAACAATCGATACTCGTTAGCTGTTAGTAATAAGAAAATAATGTAAAAAAAAATATCGATCGCTCATTGAATCGAACATATCAACATATCAACACCAAGTATGGGTCGTAAGGTCATTACAAACTCAGACATACTATCTCGTGCCATAACAGAGTAATTAATATAACGATATCAGCAGCTATATATAGCCGTCCGTGTAATCTCGCAAGAGTTCCAAGAGGGTGTATAGTGCAATTCACGTACCACACTGTAAAAAATGTTTGTTGTAAACTTCCAACAATGTGTTGAATGAACATGAATTAAATCACTTCATATTTTAGTAAAATTGGGATTTTTCACGTACTTTTTTAAAATTATTTATTAGTAGTTTGCAAAAAAATAATCAGGTCATATTTTCTTCTTTTCTTATCGTTAATTGAAACAAAATTGAAGGAAATACAACTGATCGAAAGTTACTACGTTGTGACGTCGACCATGCTAAGGTATATCTATATATAGCAAAAATGCTGGAATTTAATTGCCAGTGACTTTTGTGATTATCATTTTTAACGAAAAAGAAAAACGATGACCCAATCATTCCGAGCTATTCTATATCATACGTATTCAAAAATAGAAAAAAAATAAAATGTTGATGCAAAATCTCAATTGATTTACTACATCATGTTTACAAAATTCATACACATTTTCGTATTTTTGCGATGAACGTATAGCAATACTAAAAATGTGTTCATAAATTCAAAGAACATGCATCCATGATTCAATAAATTTGTAATTTTACAAGATTTTCGTGTAGTTAATGTGCAGTAAATTAACAATCATTTTTTACAGTGTGCACATCGATATCCGATTAACGGTATATTTGGACGGATTATCACCATTATTAATATTCTGGGTTTCGATATAAACGATAATAATAGCGAAATCTTTCTCCCTGTGTGATTGGGTTGGGAAAAAAAAGATAAAAAATATCAAGGTCCCACCGAGATTTGAACTCGGATCGCTGGATTCAGAGTCCAGAGTGCTAACCATTACACCATGGAACCTTGAAGACTATGGGAAGAATTTTGGCACAAGAATCGACTGTATATATATCATATATTTTGTAAGCATCAATGTATAAATAAACTATTTATTGAAAAATAATTTGCGTCAACCTTTATCATTTATCATTGAGAATTATTATTAATTTTTTTTTTAATATTAAAAATTCACTGGTAGATATACAAGATAAAAAAAAAACTGTCACTTATCCCTTTTCATAAAAAGAAATAATAATTTATATCGACTTTATTGTTTATTACTGTGAGAATTTGATTGATAATCATAGAATGATCGCATAAGACACGATGTCAAATTTAATTCCTTTCTTTCTATTTCTATTCCGTTGATTATCGCTATAACTGCTAGTCGGTAACATAGAGCGCGATTCAATAATTGCCCGCGAGAGGTCATTCCTCTGCGTGTCATCTTATAATGCAAATATTCTAAAGTGAGCACGCGGCGTTTTTAATTGACAGGCGAACTGACAGAGACGAGAAAATTATTTCGCAGAAATAATTCCCCTGCGATGATTTCAGGCATGGCTAATATTATTTATGAACAATCCCAACAGTCAATTTTAGACGATTGTCAAATCTGTGACGCTGTATCAGAATTATAAATGTTTTATTACATTATTATTATTTTTAAATCGCACTAGATAAAAAATAATAACAATAATAATAATACACTTGTCTCGTCCCTTTCTGGCATCGATTCAAATTCTTAGTTTATTTTACTGCTTTCACGTCGCAAAAGTGTTTCAATTCTTCATTTTTTTTCATTGAATATATTGGTAAAAATATTTTTAGTGGCACAATGATTGAGTTGTAAGTTAGATTCTGCTTCTATCATCAAAATTACGAGATCGATGTATCAGTAATAATAAAAACTCAACGTTAATATAAATTTATAACAAAAAAAAATGAATAAACTTCACGAATAAACACGAGTATCGCTATATTTTTCAATCTTTCCCCCGTCGATCCGTATCCACGTTTCAAATTCACCGTCTAACCGGAAGTGGCGCTGTTTACACGACGCTAGTCAACTAGCTAGTGAATAAACGGCTCTAAATGGGAACGAAAAATGTTAAGATTGTGGAGTAAAATTGTTTTATTGAAAATGGAAGATTAATTTATGTCGTCAGTTTTTTTTTATTCCGCGATAATTACTTCGATATTTACTTTGAATATTTTAGTTCGTCAGTCAATCACCGCGCGCATCTCTTTCTTCCGGCAAATATCTGTCGCGGTGAGTTGCTCCCCGTGTAATACAGCCGAAAATCCATATTTATCGAAACAATCCGTTATCCCTAATGAACAAAAGTCGTTGATAATTGTTCACAGAGAATCTATTCAACCCACAAGTGCATTATATCGCCGTTCACCCTGCAATTACTTATATAATTTCACGTTTGTTTCAGACGCTCACGTCGTGTCACACATAACCAAACAGAATGGTAAGCAGACTGTTTATAATCCTCAAATTCGGCTGCAATAAGTCAATTTGAGATCAGATGGTGTCGATTCGACGATCTTTGACTCCGAGTGGTTTTTTTTTTCAAACTAGAATCCACCACGATTGACAATCTCGAATATCGACCTAACCTCAAAATATCACAATTTACGTATGAGCTTTAATTTCTGTCTTCTTATCTTTACAGCCACGTGAAATCAAGGAAATCAAGGACTTCCTTCTCAAAGCCAGAAGGAAGGACGCTAAGTGTGAGTCTCAATCATTTTTGTTGTTGTTTATGTTCTCTCAGCTGAGGAATAAATAGTTTTCGAAGTGTGTTTACGTCGCGATTTTTGAGTCTTTGATTTTTGACCAGAAAATTGCTTCTGTTTCAGCCGTTAAAATAAAGAAGAATGCCGAGAACGTGAAATTCAAGGTACGATGCTCTCGTTTCCTCTACACTCTTGTTATCACGGACAAAGAGAAGGCAGAGAAACTAAAACAGTCCCTACCGCCAGGTGAGTCGCATTTATACACCTCTTCCCGCTTCAAATACGGTTTTCTGATCAACGAATCAAGTAAATTCTTCGTCGATACAAATCCAGGCCTTTCCAATTTCGGTTTCCTTCATTTTAACGGTAAATAAATACAAGAAATCGACGCTGACGCTTTAAATCGGAGGAATATCAGCTGCTGTTGGATTACATAGAATCTAAAGTCTTTCGAGTAACTCGATCAGAGGAAGACTTACCATTAGGCTTCTACTTCTTCTCGAATCTCGACAGCTCTCTGAAGTGGGTAGGCGGTGTTGAACTCAGTTCGGTGAACACGTAACGCACAGTGCACAGATACACTCCGAAGAAAGATTTAATCGTGCCGACGCGACGATTGTCTCTAAACTTTGATCAATTTTCTTGGTGATTAGGGAAGATTGATCGAACTTTATGCACGACTTGTTTAACATTTTTGAACACTGACTCACAGACTTTAACTCGTAGTGACGACGGTTTAAATAAATTACTGAACTTGAATATTATAAAGATCACACTCAGAAGCACATACACACATTTATTTGCTATCTTTATATTCCAAATTGCGGTGCCTGAAAATGAAAGCACTGTATGCACTGGTAACAACGCATATTCCAAGTTGCGGGATGCCAAACTGTAAATAAAAGCACTGTGTGCACTGGTATCGTCGCATATTCCGAGTTGCGGGAGCCCAAACTGTAAATAAAAGCACTGTATGCACTGGTATCGTCGCATATTCCGAGTTGCGGGAGCCCAAACTGAAAATAAAAGCACTGTATGCACTGGTAACAACGCATATTCCAAGTTGCGGGAGCCCAAACTGTAAATAAAAGCACGGTATGCACTGGTATCGTCGCATATTCCGAGTTGCGGGAGCCCAAACTGTAAATAAAAGCACTGTATGCACTGGTAACAACGCATATTCCAAGTTGCGGGAGCCCAAACTGAAAATAAAAGCACTGTGGTAGCCGAGGCGGCAGGACGGGTAGAATTTTATACTTATACTTCACATTGACGATATACTTTGAGAAAATCTTTACACTGAGATTTTATGTTTCTAATGGCGGGTATCGGGAAGTAAAAGCACTTTTTGCCGTTCTATCGTAGAATTGGACTTACACATATTAGAATTCGGTTCACGTTAACGAGACCGGAGAAAAGTAACTTGGGACGATCCCTTCGTAATGAATTTAAACCACGAAAACTGAGTAATCGGTAAAAAAACTGCATTTCATCCAATCAGACTTTCCATCGGTTTATATTTTTCCCTCCGTTATTATGCTTCGTCGAACGAGTTTAAATCCTAAGGAATTTGGCTACTTTGATTCTTTTTCTTCGATAAATATTAAACAAGAAATATATTCAGTGAATTTACTAGAGTCAACTGATTCAATTCCAGTTATTATAACTCGTAGAGTAACTTAATAGAAGAAACAAAAAAATGCGTGTATTTTTATACACGTTCGATGTATCATAAATACGCGTACAAAATACTCGCAGAAATATATCTGAGATTATTATTATACCTTAATACAACGAAGTATTAAACAATCAGAAAAAATAACGATGCAGAATTTTCAACATCGCGTTTTTCATGTAGAAAAATCACATAACCTAACCCAAAATTCGCGATTAATAAACATTAGAAAAAAAACAATTGAAGAAAAGCTTGCAAAAAGGGAAAATTCTGAAACATTCAACATGAAAAAAGCATATTTACTTACGAAAAATAACGACAAAAGACGGTTGGACGGACTATGTGAGCTGACGATCGTCAACCGTCTTTTATTCGAACGCGCGAAGCCACGGGGCGTCGAGAGTCGAGCGATAAACAATTATCGATAATCGATCGGGATTAACAACGAAGCGAATGCATCCCGCCAAAATTATCTAGGAGCCGGTTAATTTAGGTTAGGTTATTTATTGCCGAAGTATAAATTCTCGAAGGATTTTATATCGTTGACGAGGCTTTTTTTTCTATTTATTTTTCTTTAATATTGTTTTTTATTTATAAAAAGCGGCAGAGTATCGACTCATAACCAATGATGGTTGCACTCGAGACCGGGGGAAAAAAAAACAGACTCGCGATGAAAAATACGTACCCTGGCCGATCTTAGGGACACCAAGGGACTCGGGATCGGGATTAGGCTACTTTTTTAATGATATATTCGTGGTTTTATAATAGAAGAATCAAACATTGTCGCGAGATGAAAGTTTGCTACTTGTTGCACCGCCAACGCGAACTGTAGCGACTACCGAGCGCGGGAAACGAGTAGGGGTTGGTCGTTGGCGTTGGCACAGATACTGATGTTGATGGGTGTTTTGTTTTCGCTATGATGATCGCGCGCCCTTTCTAGGGGCGCGAGTATTTGAATTGATTTATTTATTGTAGGATGTAATAATCGTTGAGATGAAGAAGAATGATCGATTTTTTTCACAGAATTTGATATACAATCGTTCTTCCTTCTAGTTTTATACATTCAATAATTAATTTCTTACTTTATTCTTATGGAAAAAATTATATTCATATCTTTTTATATAAAAATCTATTATTTCATTGATTAATCGAGAGAAATAAACGGCATAAAATAAATTGATATAATTAAATTTAATCAAATGAATAATGAACTAAAGTTTGACAATATAAATCGTGAGAATTGCAGTCTATTTTTAATCTTCGACGAACTTTGATAAATCGAAGGAAAAAAATTGATACAAAATTGAAAGAATTCTGAATCTGTATAGATAAAAATGAAGTCAAATATTTATCGATTGAAAGAAATTATTTTCCACTTATAAAAAGAATAATTCTCATAATTATAATTTATTCAATGATCACTAATGTAAATGTTTAATTTTTATTTGTTACAGGTCTCCAGGTGAAAGAAGTCAAGTAAATTTGTACTTGTCACACGTGAAATAAAAATTCTGTATAAAATTTATCCAAGTTTATGATGTTGTTATTTACTAAACATTTTCTTCCATCCCTACCAATCCTATTTTCAATTATAAAAATTTTCACCGCTCTGCAGACGATTCGAATTTTATTTATTCAGTACTGTTTAACTTGAGTTATTATTAAGTACAATATTTATTTTCAAATAAGCTTTTCAAAGAAGACTTGGCACCGTCTACTGAGAGACTTTATTGTATTCTAACTCGACTTTCGTAGCTCCATACCGAATTGTAACACTGATATTGAACTTCTAGTTCAGTTCTACATCCATATATCAATTAATCGAACGCCCATATGGCGGTAGCAGAATTTATACACCGTAGCCCAAACGAAATCATGACCTGAAGAGGAAGACCAGTTCCCAGAGTATAATGAGTACATTGAAGGAGTTTTTAAACAGATTTAGAATACTTTGACACTAAAAATCAATTCAAATTCTTTCCATACTTTTTTTACCGACAATTTCAATCAATTCTCCCCCAGTCACTGTGTACATTAGGACACTGCGTACACGGTTGATCCAAGAACTGTCTCCTCCTTTCGTACATGGACGAACTGAGCTCTCTTCTCTGATGTGGTCTCGCATGCATCAGTTGAAACTCATCGTACGTATCTCTGCAAACGTTTCCACTGCTGCAGGAGGGTCTTTGATCGCTGGGATATCCTCTGCAGCATTGATGCTGCCTCATTTGACACTGTCTCTCGTCGTGTTGACCTCCTCTCCTCAAGTGTCTACCCAAGAGACAGTACTTCCTCTGACACGGTCTAGCCTGCTGTTTCATCTGCTGCGAAAACAGCATCCCAAGCTCGTCGTAGGTCTCACTCTGATCGGAATCATCGGTCGAATCACGGGCGAACTGGGAACCCTCGGTGTTCCAGGTATCTGGTTCCTGGAACTGAACCTTGTGCCGACTTTCACTGATGATTCGATCATCACGGCCCGAATGAGCGTCGCGGTGACCATGAAAATGACAGTTCGAGGGATTCTTGGTCTCTTGACGACAGGCGTGCGACTGCAGATCCCCGTAGGATGCACACCGTCTGGTACCATTCCTGTCGCACTGGGTCGACGCCTGGTGATGATTCAATCTTCGTTCCGATTCTCCCCTGAGCAAAAATGACAACTGGGAAGGATCAACGGCGCAGGAATGAGCCTCTTGGCTCGACAAGGATCCGACCAGTCCTTTTTCCGAGCTGGTTAATCTGACATTCACCAGACCCTCGCGAGCTATTCTTTCCTTGATCATCTCCAGCCTCATTCTTCGTTTGTTCTGATTATTCCCAGACGAATTTGACAGGATTTCGTGAATCTGTGACGGGGACAAGCGCAGCGAGGTCATTTCCGTCGATGTCAAGGACCTCAGGATGCTTTTTTCGGCCTCGGTCAACTCCGAGTGTCGATCTCGTCGCTCGATCTTCTCTCTCAGCGCCTCAATCATGGTTTCTCGCTGATCGAATCGCCTCTCGGACTTTCTTCCGGCCAACGCAGCTCGATTCGTCGAGTCTATGTTGAGCATCTGCATTTCAGATGGCGACAAAGACAGGATTAATCCTCGTTCGCTCTCGGTCATGGTGACCGTGTTGAAGTCCCTGATCTTGGTTTCCAGCCGCTCTATCTTCCTCTGTCTCTGGATCAGCTCCTTCTTCGAGTCCGTAGACAGCATGAAATTCTTATCGGAATCCGATATGCAAAGTTTGTCCTGTTCCCGCGGTGTCAAACTCGCCAGCAGCGTGTGTTCGGACGATGTCAGCTTCGTGCAGCCCGGTTTCCAGGGGAGTTTACACAGCTTCGTCCGCAGCGTGTTGATCCTCAGGTTCCTGTGCTGGGAGGGCGACGGCCACATGACTTTTCTCTCAGTTTCCGAGGCCGCGTAAAACTTGACGTGCTCATGGGTCAGACCCAGTCGAGCGAGCTCGTTGGAATTGAAACTGAGAAAACAGCTGTGCTCGATGTTCGACAGCTCCAGACGCGAGACGTCGTAGTTGACCTCGGCCAGTTTTCTCCGGATTTCTCTAACGCGTCGGTCTCTCTCCCCGGAGTCTAGTCTGAGCTGCATAACGTTTCTCTGGGATTTGGAAGCCACGAGGAACCGGAACTCAGAGTCCGTCACGCCCAGCTTCCTCTTCTCCCTCTCGTCTACGTCTTTCAGGAATCTCTTCTCCACGGTGTCGAGCTCCAAGTACCTCCTGTCGTCTGGGTAAATCCGGGATAACTTCGAGGCCATTTGCTTCAGCATTACTTGACGCTTTTCCAACGGACTGCTAAGCAGCAGCTCCAAATCCCCGTCCATTATCGGGAGCAGGAGCCTCTCGGAGGAGGACAATCTCCTTATGACCTTCCTCTCGGTCTCGTTCAAGGTCACGTTGCGGTTGCCACCGGGCCCCGTTTTCTCCAGTCTTTTTCTCAGATCGATCAAAAACTCCCGTCGACCTTCCAGAGCCAGAAGCCTTCTCTTTTCCCGGTCGGAAGCGACCAGGAACTTGAGATCGGAGTCAGTGGCTGGGAGCCGGTGCTTCTCGGATCCGGTCAAGGATCTCAGTAGACGCTGCTCGTTCCTGCTGAGCTGAATTATCTTCCTCTGAGTTGGACAGGTTTTCTGAAAGCATTACAGTTCGGTTCGTTACGAGGATCCGTCATCCAGGCTCGAAACTCACCTGCAGTCGTGTCATCAAGCGCCGAAACTGTCGAGACCTTCTGTCCCTGGAATTCACAGCGAGTCCTCTGAACTTCGCCTTCAAGTATTCGATGCCTGAGAGAGGCTTGCATCTCAGGGTGTCGACGGAATTCCACCAGGACCTTTTGGCGCTGGGGAAAATCGTGCAACGGGACCCTGATCCCCCTCCACTTTGCCGTTGGTCCTGTTGAAGCCACGATTCCTCGTCGACCTCGTTCCTGAATCAACGATCTCGACGATTAAGTGGATGATCGTTCGCCAGGGATCGAGCAAAAATCTCACGGTACTTTACTCGATCGTCAAATGATTTGCATAGCCTCCGCGAATTTATACCGAAAATTGGTAAAATGTCCGCCCCTCATTCTCTCGTATAAGAATTTATAGCAACAAAGGCAGAGCGTCGTCATCGAAAAGATTGCGACCATCGTGATGAGAACCTTCTGGAGAACTGTTTGGCCCGAATACGTCCGTTTCTGGGTCTTTTCATCCGCCAACTTTGCAGAAGGAGGGGATCCTTGGACAGGATTATCGTCGCCTTTGTAACGAACCCTGGATCGATGAACGTCACGAATTAAACCCAGCAAGCTTTCACCCCGCGCTGAAAAATCTCCGATATAAATTTACCAATTGCACAAACGTACGCCATGTTTCCTCTCGTGTCTTGCTCAAGTTCTTTATCCGATCCTGAAAGTTCCCTCAACGAACGAGCGAGATCGGTTCTACCGATTTGCCTGAGGGCTACATCCACGTGTGATTTATCAATCGGATCCGTTAGCCACGGTGTCAGCAGCTTTTTGCAATCTAGGGATCCCCTAGGCCTGTAACGCTACCAATAAAGCTAGTGAATTAATAAAGCAAGAATAATAAAGATAGTAAATTTACTGTTTCATTTTCGCTAATCCCTGGTGACAATCGACGTCGAAGTAGTTTATAGAATCGTGAGCATTCGATGGGTCCGAGGTTCCTCGATATGAATTCCACTTCCGGTACTTTAACTTGGTACACCAGTGCCAGGATCGTCTTCATCATTCATTAAAATCGTGCTAATTAATGAATTCTCAGTTAGGGTTAGGACAAAGGGTAATTATTCTCACCTGACTTAGCCACACGATTAAAAGCCCATGACTGAGGCAGTGCATCTTCAATTTTGGTCGAGTTCCATTTTATCATTATTATACACACGAAAAGTCTAAACCTTTATCGATACGAAGATACAGTAAAAATACATTACCACAAAAGTTGTGTAAACTATAAAAACAATCGCGCGGATTGAGCGAACAAGAGTCGACATTTCTTATGCTTATGCTGTCAGTTCATTGCCAATCGATTTCGATAGCACCAACAGCTTCCTTCACTTCGAACAATGTTCATGTGTCATTCTGAAATGGAAGCAGCGGCGTGTTCCTGTGGATTTTGACGATGGGGCTTCTTCGCCCTATGATCTCATCCGAGGAATTTAACTTTTCAAATTCCACGCGCGATGCGAGTCCTGGGTCTGTCTGCGGTCCAAATTCTTCTGTTCTTGTCAACCCTGATTTCCTCGAGAAGAACCGAGTCGCACTCGCTTGGCACGAGGTCTGATAACGGACCAAACGGGGTGAAGGGGACCGATCAAAGTGAGCTCAAGTCAATCCCACAGTCATTTTGCATCATTAGCCTTCCACTATAATTCTTCAAGGAAGAGCTGTGACCGAAGAAGAAATATCTTACATCGCTAGCACTCTGGAGCCGAGGGAGTGCCTCAGTCTTTTGTATCTGTTGCACCACGCCTACAAGAGAAGACGTAGAAGAGAAGATGTGAGTGAGGTACTTTGAACCGATTATCCTCCGGGATCAAAAGCAGATCTAATTATCTCTAAAATCTCTTAATTGTTCAGAAAAGAGAGAGGGATAAAACTAGATCGGTTCAAGTCACCCCCTGCGAAACGATGCTCTTGAATTACTGGCGAGATCCGAGCTCCAAGGATCTTAGAGACTGTTACAGCGTTTCGAGGACCCTTCGGCAAGTCAGAAGACAAGATTTGGCAAAGTGGTTATGCGGCAGAAGACCGAGCTGCTCTGCGAGGACTGTGAATGGATCGAACGATGCATCTTCGTTAACTGCACAAATGCAAGTGATGTGAGTCAATTGATGAATAATAAACTTGACATTCTATACGAATCTAATAAATAATGATCTCATTAAATTTCCGCAGACCGATTTACTCCCATAGACGATACGGTCCATCGGCTGAACACGTTTCGAATGATTCCAATCTGGAATCATTGATTTGGATTTATATCGGTCTAGCGGTTTGCGCAACTGCAACGATACTCATGTGCGTAAACTATTTGTTCAATAAATTCCGAAGATCTTCTCAGTACATGTGAGTGTAATGTAACATTTTTGGATACGTAGCCGTTAAAAATTACTCAACGTTCTTCAATCCATTGATTATTGCATCAACATTCGCTTTTAACCCGCAGAACGTTAGCTGAAAGGGACTTGAGAAATATGCAATACGCTTGCGAGTGTCTCGACAGACGATTGTCCCTGTCTTGCAACAAGAAGAAACGGTATCAGCCACCACGAGTGCAGTCAGCGTGTGCCTGTTCAGGAAATTGACGGTTCTTCCTTCAGAACTGGGCAGCGTGAACGGATGATGGTTGTTATTTATTTTATGATGAATTTATATTTAAGACGTTATATATACCGCAGAGCGGAATAAATATTTGACTACATTTTCAACATTCCCATAATTTTGTGCGAGCGAAAATCAATCTACATTACGTTAAGAGGTGCCATTTTTCAACAAATGAGCAACGAGATCAAACCTTCCTATTTCGTGCAAAATTTTCTCGAGATTTTCCCAAGCTTTCGCGTCTCTCAAAGCGATCTCATTCCAATCTTGTAACTCTAATAGACAGCGAAGTTCTGGTCGATCGAGTGAACCGTCATCGGTGGAGGTTTTATTCTTGTTTGAGCAGTTGGTATACGTCCCGATACTGTTCCACAAGGCAGTTGTCAAGTACGAACATTCTGCTGGATAGAGTCTCTTCGAGAGATACTCAAGCTCCCCTGGAGCCAAGTAGCCGAAGCTTTCTGCACTGATGTACAAATCCTTGAATAAATATTTCATTATTTTGGGTTCTAAAAGACCCGAATACTCGATGATTGCGTAAAGGTCCTACTGGCAGGTTGGAGTCCTGGGTTAGTCGAGTATCGATAGGCTATAGGATATTTTTCTGACTTACCCTCGCAATAATGACAATCGCAAAAATATAAACTGGTACAATTTTCATGATATAATAGAAATATAAGATATATTTATAGAAAAGTTATCCTTACAGTTAATAACTATGTTTGACAGCCGGTGACAGTTTGCCGCGTTCCCATTAATATCGCAGGACCTGGTCATCAATTCCACTGCGCGAACAACTTGCAGCAAACTTCATTCGTTCATTGCTCGACTTGCAATGATTAGAATTAGAAAATCGGTGAATCGGAAGAACGATTCTGCTTATCGTGCTTCTCCATGCTTAGACCGTTTGGATTTTGATTTCCTGCGTTTTTCACCGTTCTTCTTTGATTCGTTGTCATTGTAGACTTCAATCTCCGACGAGGACGACGATAATACGATCAGTTTACGATTTTTTCCCCTTTTAGTTTTGCTAGAGACACACTTTTCAGCCACCTTATCCACCTTTTTGATCACACATCTTTTTCCTGAATCAGATTCCTGGTTTCTGTGGGATCGCTTGGCTGACGTAGGGGACACTACCTCATCGCCAACCTTTTCACCTTTCCGCTTCTCCTTATGCTCCTTTTTCTCGTGCTTCGGGCGTTTTTCTTCGAGCTTCGAACCTAGACATTTTGATATTACTAATTGATTGTGGATGAATGATAGTTTGATGTCAAGTGATCTCACCGCCTCCTCCCAAACGCAGGGAGCAATTGCAGCACTGACAATCGCCACATTCCTGATTGAGAACGGCGAGTATCTTCTGCTGAAACTCTTTCATGTCAAAACTTGAGTCTTTCTTGACCTTGCATCGTTGCCTTGGTAGAATTTTGTCGTGTACAGCTTTCAGGTAGCTCTTCGCGGTCCTAGTTTCATCTTTGCACTTCTTCTTCTTTTTCTTCTTTGACTTAGTAGACCGGATATTCGGCTCCAACGGTCTGCACCTGCAGGAACTCAGCGGCTGGGTCTCTTCGACGATTACGATCGCCGGTTCGTCGTCAAAGAAGTTCAACCTCTCCACGGACACCCTGGTCGTGTTGATACCTTGACACAGCATCGTGTCTGAATAACTTCTACGATCTTCGATGGAATCCACGGTGCTCCCACCCTCGACGTCGATTTCAGTGGTTTGAGACGCGTAGTTCGAGTTCGGTTCGAAATCGTCGAGACTGTCACGATCGTCGTTCAGACAAACACACTGCAGTCCTCTTTCGCGAGTGGTGTTGTTCCCCAGATGTGAATCGCTGAACGAATTTCAAGTTTGAGTGTAATTTTAATCGAATATATAGGATAGAGCATCGATAATCACCTCCGTTTGCAACAGCACATACAATTTCCCAGGGATCTTCGAACGATCAGGTAAATAATCACGCATATGAAAACCAAGACGAGGACCAAGGCGATTATGATGAACAACGAATTTTTCGACGCTACCTGGTTCCATCTTCCTGCTGGTTCGTTTTTTCCAGTAGCTGTAGCAACTGTTCCTTCGTTGGCAGGAGGCCCTCCGGCTACACTAAATCATCGAATCTATGCATTTCATTGATTGATACTATTCTCAAGTTTCGTTAAAACGAATTCTCACGTTGCAATCATGGGATGACGGATGTTGTACCGATCACTTCGTCTGTGCTGAATCCTGTGACTAACTTTTTTCGAGTGAGGATGACGACGATTGTCTGATTTTTTCCTGTTCGTTCTGTGTTTCTTCTGATTCTTTTCCTCTGTCTTTGTATTCTGACCGACTTTGCCGAAGGTCGATCTCGCCCTGCGGTTTTTACTCACATAATTTGCAAGATCGGATCTTCCCAGGGCAGTCAGATGCAGGAACATCACAACGCGAGCTTTTGGCTCCAATTCATCTGAACCAGGATAATCGGATTCAGGGATAGAGCTCGATTTTGTGAGAAATCTTACCAGGGTATTCGGTGTTCCAGGCCCTTAGCTCCTCCAGGCAGTCATGCTTCGAGATCCAAGTGTTCGCTGGAGTATCTCTGAAGATTCTGTGTTCCCCTCTTACTGGAATTGCCAAGTAGATAGCTTCTATTAGACGCATGCATTCTACGGGGTTTAATTTAAGGGAAATTTTCTTTAACTCGTCGAGGGTGAAGTCTGCCGCGTTTTGAACGACCCATGCGCTCTAAAGTGTTAAAAAAACGTGCGTTTTACGTCACCACTAGCTCCTCTGTTCGCCCATTCGAGGAAAATAACGGATTCAGTGTTTAATACTTACTTGTAAAATAATAATAATAATAACGTAAAAATTGTATACAAATTTCATGTTAAAAACACCGGTATAAAATATAACCACCTCATTACCACATCATGCTGTCAAATTGTGACAACTGACAAATGACGTCTACAGCTTTGATCCATTCAGGGTGATTGAGGTACTTCAATCATTTCGGGGTTATTTTAATCATAATATCTGCCATGTAGACCACAAAAATGTAATTATCTCTACAATACGTTGTGGATACATGCTCTTTTATTGGTAACTACATGCCTTTGAAGTCATGTTCAAAAAGGACCTCTTCAGACCATCAGGACGTGCAATCCTATCGCTTTTGCTGGTATCTTTTCTTCTGCCACAGGCAAGCATAATCATATCTAAAATTCGAAGCCGAGAATTAAATCCTATTATCTATAGATCGTCGTGGCTGATGTGGACGTGGATGCTTTTCGATACGTCGCGAAACGTTTGCAGCCTAACGAATGTCAGAGAATAATTAACAGGGAAGCTGCTGATTGTGAGTATCGAAACCCTGACTGATGTAAACTCTCTGCGATTCATTATATTATCTGTACACCAACCGCAGCATCATTCAGCTCCAGATCATCATCGAATGGAATCGATTGCTTCCGAAAACTCCTCAACTGGTCGGCAAACCTTCGCATTAATCGAAGAGACGCTAAACTACTGCTGGGAAATCGTTTACACCAAATTGGCCGAAATGACTTGGCCGAATGGCTAGTTGGTCCGCCGGCTAGGAGGAACAGAGCGGATCATCAGACGATCGAATACGAGTAAAATAGCAGAGATGAGAGATTTATTAACCGAGTGAAATCTTGTTCTTTATCGTATTTTCAGATCCTGGGACAGCAAGAATGGAAGTAACCCGAAGATATCAGAAATCGACAAGCTGATATACGGACCAGCAAATTCCCCGGCTGGAAATTTCCAGCAGCAACCGATCGCTAATATTCCGGATCTTCGAAGGTTTAATAACGGAAACCATGGTCTGGACTCTTTTAAGGATCGTTCGATGGCGATGGCAGCGCCACAGACTAGAAGATTAGTTACTCTGACGCCGGAAGGTAGCCCGGCAGAACTTCCGGGACGCCACCAAGAGGAACGTGCGAATCTTTCTGGAACGAGTCCAGCGCAAGACGTGAACGGTACCAGGGACGAAAAGCCAGCGGGTACCGGAGGCGGTGATAAAGAGGAGAAACGTGATAAGCAAAAATCGCCAAAGATCCTCCCCCATTTATCCGATGACAAAGTTCCACCGTGCTTGAGGGTTCCGCTGAGCACTGCCTTGGTCGTTATCGGTACCATAATGACACTCACCTGCTGCTGTGCTCTCCTGTTGAGGAACAGACTCGCGGCATGCTTCGAGAGGTTCAGAGGAAAGAAGAGTAAAACGAGGTAATTACTAAAATCGAGATACCTGGCTTTCATGTTCTGTATCTCAGCGAATGAAAATGTTCATTTCCAACAAGCTTGACAATGCTTTGGGTCCGACTGGTCTATCATGTTTTTGCACTGGGATAAAATAAGTCGAAGCCAAGTGTCTCGATTTTATGTCCCAGTATCGGTATCACAGAATATTAATTACTTAATTAATTACTCTATTCGCGTGTCGATTTCGAAGCAGGCGCCTGTCCGCAGACGAGGAACAGGGCTTCATGGGACCAAGGACTTTTGGAAAAGTGCCAAAACGGAGCGGGAGAAAAGGCGGTGGTCCGATTGACGTGGCGCACGTGGGGATTCAGAACACTAACAACGGATCCAACGGATCTGTGAGGGAATCTGATGAGCCGCCTACAGGATGTTGCAACTGTTGTGCTAGAAAAAAGAAAAAGAACAAGAGAAAACGCAGCAAAAAGTGATTCGATTGATGATTGAAATGAGGATTCTTAATAAATTTACGAATAGAAACATTTCATGCGTGTATAGACGCGATTTTTTATTTCAGAAACACTTCTAGTTACATTTTTACCAAAGTCCATCCACGAGTTCACCTGTGAAACGCGGTGAAAGAATTTGCTAATTTAATAAATTCGCACATAGGTTGAGCAGCGTCTCTCCGTCATCTTTTTCTACTTCGAATAGAACGCAGTCATAGTTTGATATGTTCATTAAGATTGAATCGATTTGAGGTGAACAAATTCGAATCTACTTATCGATATTATGGATATAAAAAAATGTCAAATTCTAGAGGCTAGAAAGATAGATCCTCCTTTTATTAGATACCTAAGAAGGAAAGGAATAGAATCGGGGAAAGTATAATGTCAAAGTTGAATCGATGGCTGATGACATCGATAATCGCGGATATTAAAGAACTGATAGCGATAGCAAACGAAATGTGCTTATGGATTGGAAATGTTGATCACTTATCCTGGAGGTTTCCAACGAAGTCTGCTAAGAACGTAAACGCCATGGCAATCGTGCAAGAGCACAAAGGCTCTGCTGGTGAAATGTATATTCTGCTTTTGGAAATGGCATATGACAGGTTTGGTAGATTTTCATCCATCCAATTCTAGCAAAGTAACCCCAAAAGAAAATAAATCCTGTAATTTTTACAATTCTTCGACATGACCCAATTTTTTTTTATTCTCTACTCCGTTTGCAATTCACTCAGGATGCATTTTCTCCTGTGCCTCGTGGTACAGTTCATGGAAGGATATCCGTTCGTCAAAGATAGCTTCAAGGAAAGAGTGACGGTAAAAAAAAAGGGAAACACGAGCCTGGCGAACGTGGTCCGGATTCTTTGGCTGAGATTAAAATTGATACCGGAAATCCTGACACGGAATATGGTACAGATAAAATCCAAGAAAATGGAAAACACGACTTTCGGGAATCAAACTTCTCGCGAATGCCAAGTTTCCGGTTCGCTTTCTACCTGCGAGAGCTGTTCGTGTGCTGGAAAAGCCATCGGTAATCTGACAACTATGATCAGCACCGCTTTGCGGGATTGTAACTTGTCTTCGGTCATAATTGAGCAGCGGTGAGGAATCCTGAAAAAAAGCGTCATGGATCCTTTTCATCAGGGATTTTTGCAGGGAATCAACGCGCGCTGATCTGTATGATAAAACGCAATGGGCAGTGATGACGAAACTGGTCGAGGCTATAGACGAAGATCTGAAAAATCTGCTGAAGACGACATCGGCGATTCGGTCCAAGAGCGAAATCGAAGCTAAGGAATGCGAAAAGTCCCTCCATAAAATGGCAGCAGAAGTGGAAGAACAGAAGACCGAAAGAAGCTCCATGGAGATGAAATTCAGGGAGGCTACCGATCAGATACGTGCTGGTAATAAAGATACGTACATTAGACTCTTGTGAAAAATTTAGACGAAAGATTTATGAACCGTGACCTCAAATTGCAGTTGAAAGCCAGCTGCAGGGGTTGAATGAAAGTCGTGAAAAATTGGTTGAGGATAATCAAACACTGGCAGAGACTCTCAGGAAGGCCAACGCGAAGCTGTCGAATTCTGGCGAGTATAAAGAGATATGATACAGATAGGAAGAAAATTACTTAACATTAATGTGTCATTTTAATCGCACAGAAATTCTCCTGGCCATTTCTCTGAAACAAACGGCGGAAATGGCGGAGAGCAAAGTAGCCCTGGAAAACGTAGTGAAGGAATTGAATGGAAAAATGATCAAAGAACGACATTCGTCGGCTACAGAGATCGAAAAATTGCAAGAAAGTCTGAAGAACTTTCAAGATGAGAAAGATTCGGTTAGTAATTGTGATATAAATCGAATAGCTACGACGTTTTGATAATGACGTTATTCTACAGAAAGAGAAACAGCATCACGAAGAGCTCGAAAAAGTCAGAAAAGAATACGCAGCGGCGATTGGAAAATTAGAGCAAGATATCAAAGCATCTGAAACCATGAAAGATGAAAAGCTTGAAACGAGCCCGAGTAAAAGTTCGGGGAATTCGGTCCCGAAGGGTGACCCGGAATTTGATATGGCGCAGCAGTTAATCTCGAACGAAATGACCATAGAAAGATTACAGCAGCAGAACGAAAGATTGTCAAAGACTTTGAATCGGTTGAAAAAACACCGTAGAATTACAGAAATTCAAGCTCTATAGATATAACCGCATCAGTCCTTCGATCCAATTATTTATTGGTACAAAAAGATCACAAAGAAAGTTGATCATTTTTAAATATCAATTCTGCTTGTTTTTTTCTTCGAATATAAAGTCAGTCTTGACCGCGAGGGGTTTTCAGATGGAAGGGTTGTTTTTAATTTCAACGAAGTCTCAGGATCTACATAGTAACAATTAATAAATCAACTATTTAAAATATATTTTTTCATTCTATTTTTTTTCCATTTTTTTTTTCAATTATATTTACAATTTTTATTATCGTAACTTTAATTAATTATATATATATATATACTTATGTTGATCCGGTTACATAATAATTAATTATCATTTTTCAATTTTATCGACGTTGGTAAAATAAATGTTAATATCGTCGATATTCAACACGTGATCTTCCGCGCTGATTATGTTTTTCTTCTTTGTAATGGTAAATATAGGTATTCGTGATGTATAATAATAATGTGTATGTATGTATCTGTAATGTATACGTTACATAATTATAACACTCACGCAACTTCCGAGCTAAAATATAGCTATTAATAATTAAATATTAATCGTTTAATAAATGATTATCATAGTATAATTGTCTTCGCTAGTCGGTACAGCGTTTATAATTATAATTATTATCATTATTATTATTAATATGGGAAGGAAGAACATGATCAACCAATCGCAATTCATGATGGTTTCTTTTTTTTTTTTTTTTTTTTTTTTCTTTTTATAACATATAATATCTAAATTCAATAATAATAATAAATAAATTAATGGGTAAAAGTGATAATTATGATAATAAGGTAATAAGGTGAAGAATCTGAGGGTTGAGATAAAGAGAAATTAAATATAATCGAGAGGATGAGGGTACGTAAGGGGTGTAGTATATAAGGCGACTAGGAAAATCGGTGATGCAACTCCCTATTTATAAATAAAATATTTTGTAATAGAATAACTGTTATTAATATTATTATCATTTTTTTTGGTTTGTTAAAAATGTATTAGTAGAGGATATTTAATATAATATCAAGAATATTTAAACCGGAAACACAGATTTAGCAAATTTTTTTTTTCTAAATGGTTTGTAATGAAAAATAAAATTAATAAACAGACGAAAACATATACTGCAGTAGTTAGGCATTCTATAGTAATTATTGAAGTGTTTTTTTTTTTTTATTTTTATGTTTTTAGTGCGAAGTTGGGTCAGTTGTTACTTAATTTTTTTTTTTGTTAATCGCTAATTATGAGTAGTATAATAATTGTTACCGGTAAGCGAGCACCATAATAGAATTAAGGTTTGACGATGTCTTTTCTAAAGTCTGTTAGCATCTGCAACTAGCGCAGTGTGTGAGTATAATATTGTTCTTTTGTTTTTGTTATACTACTAGTATACCTCAAGTGTACGTTTGTAAGTATCAAATGTATGTATAACTACATGCAGCTGTTATTTGTAATTACGTTTTTTTTTTTGTTGCGATAGCGCGTGTAACGTTCTACGATGTTATTTTTGTATTATTTGCGCATAACTTCACTTTGATCTCTCTTTCTCTCTCTTTTTTTTGTTGTTGCTTTTTTAGTTTTCAATATTTGCTCAGGCTGTGATAGTTTTTATTAGCAGAATAAATCGTATCTCCAGTGGACCCGCTTTAGGCCCACTTGTCAACGACCGTCTCACCCACTGCAACATAACACAAGTTTTTTTTTTTTTAGATTAATTTTACTTCAAGTTAGGCTACCTAAAAACCAGCAAACGCGACGTCTTCTTCATCCTGTTAGGGTTATACATACAATACATTTCTGTTAATATACATATTTTTTATGTTGTTGAAAATATAAAAAAAATTTATAATTTGCATCACCGAAGGCGATCAATGGAATCATTGATGATTATCGTATTTTTATTATCATATTCTAATAACATTAATAATTATGTTTTTTTTTTTTTTTTGATTCCTATTGTTTGATTTTCTTTTATGGAAAAACTCTATAGAGTTCTTTTTTTTGTTTTTGCTTTTTTTTCAGTGAATTCCATGTCTGCCTTGCACCGTTGGTGTTTTTGGTGGGATCTATCGCGTTTCCGCGATCTCACGTTGACGATTTTCATAATTTAGGCTTCCATCTTATTTCCGGACTACCACTGGCTGGGCCACTGTAATCACATTGTTAATTTCGATCAAATTTTGAATCTAATAACCAATTATGATTTTTATTTTCTCACGTACACCTGTAAATCAATCGCATTATCTCTCATACATATATAACAATCATTGGTAAAAAAAAGGTATTGAATCACTGTAAAAAAAATAAGAAAATTTATCCATGCAACGAGTAACACTAGTTTGATTAATTACTGCCGCTTCGAAACGAGAAATAATCGAATGAGGCGTAGGTAGAGGTTTGAGATACTTGAATTAATCACAAGTACAGATGACTATAAAGAAATTCTCAAAAGATTGATACCCTCTATATTTGAAGCAATGTGACTTCGGAATGTTAGTAAGTATTATAAGAAATTTGGTTACCTTTTTCTAGCCAACACTCAGAAGACGTACGTTTATCCAACTCGTTCTAGTGCGAAAGATGTTCGGAGGTGTGACTGAACTTATAAGCCAGCAGGCATAAGTTATTATTTAAATCCGATGTATCTACACTTTGTCGACAAAAGTTTGTAAATACGATTTTCATCAAACTTGATTACAGGCCTCTCAGAATTAATGAGAACTATTCTAATTAGTTTTAATGGAATAAAAAAAAAAATGTTTGAATGATTGATATAGTTTTTTCTTTTTTTCTTTTTTTCTTTCAACTACTCTGAGGCCTGTAACTGTAGTTTTGGTGTGATTTTTGTTCACTGCACTCTTTCAAATCACATGCACAATCCGGACGGCACGATGATGAATTAATTAGTAAAAGATAATAATATGAGTAAAAAAAAAAGATTTTTAAATTGTATTTTTCGAAAATCAACGATTAATTGAATAAAAATTATCTCCAAGGAAATAATTTCTATGAATAATCTAATTCATAAATAATTAAGTAAAACATACACTAAAAAATGACACATTTGTCTCGAATGTGCTGTAACCCACTGTTATTCCAGCGTCTTATCGATTTATTTCTGATAAACGGCTGATCAACAGGTAATAAATTAGTGGTGTACATTTAAACAAAACACATAGGGATTAGTAACACATGATTTTTATTATAACAAGTTGGTCAGAGATTTTTATTTATTTTTTTTTCTATATGTACCAATGAAGATCACATCCTACTTTTTTTTTGTCTTACTTGTTATAATATCCATTCAGTTCAATTCGTAATTATATTATGTTCTTTTTATGCACAGTAATTCTATGCATCAATTTATTCAATTATTTGATAAATAATAAAATGATAAATAAACAAAACAAAATTGAAAAGAGAAAAAAAAATTATATCTTTGCTAAATTTAAGTTCTATAAATCGACCATATCTCTGTGTATCATATTCTCATTTCATTTTATAGTCGTTGTATAAGAACTTGTGACAATTATCGTAATAATAATAATCATAATATATTAATTATAATAATTATTTTTCATTTTGGGCTTGATGGTAAAAATTTTGCCCTAAATTTCTCAATATTTTAATTTTTTATTTTTTTTTTGGCTTCCTTTCTCTACAAGAAAAAAAACCTTGTTAACTTTGTTCTCACAGTAGTACATTATCAGGGCTTAGGTCAGTTAATCGTGACTAATCCTATGTTCCATAGAGAGTCACACTAACAAAAACTTCATACTTCATCCATATACTTTCTGTACCGTTAAGATTATTCTCCATCGGTTATTCATTATCATTTTTTTTTTTCATAAATGCAAAAAATTACCATCACTCCTTGGGTCGCCTGACGTGGATTTGTTTAATTTAATTTTCATTTAATTTAATTCGAGATAATCGTCGGATGGCACACCGCGCTTTATCTCAACCACCGCACAATTTCTTTTATTTTTGTTTCTCCTATCTATCATCCGTTCTTGCAAAATTGTTATTCAAATACCAATTCAAAATCCACACCAAGTAGTTTAGGTACTTACTCTATGTTACGGACACCTCGATCTACGCCGATGGTATTTTCTAGTTTTCTCTCACACGTTGATTGAGCATAGTAGAGTAGAATTGAAACTTTTTCTCATCTAATATGAAGCGCGTCAGAAAAACCAGTCTCTCAGTTCTGATTTGAAAAATTTCTACTTTTCAATCAATGATGTGGTTGAAAATTTCATCCGAACCGAGATACTGGTTTTTGCGGTATTTGATTTACTGACACGATTTGACTCTGCGTCTTTCTAAATCGTATATACGAGACTATTCATTATTATTTATAGACAAAATTGTTAATATTTGTATCGTTGAAAACAACCATTTCTATATTGACGGTACTCTTTTTTTCTCGTAATCTATCTTGATTATTGATTAAGTTTAATTATGCCAATTCCATAAATATAGAAACGAAGACAAATTAAATTAAATTGAAGGAAAAAAAAACGATCGTACTCGTCAAACCTTACCATTAATAATTATAGGTGTTTTCATGTGTGTATGTATTGATAATTATTATGTCGTGTGTAATAATTTCAATTATCATTAATTATTATTTTTTCTTTCTCTTAGATATTTTAGACTGTTATTTAAACGTTGGTAATTGTATTTTGTTAAACGATGCGGTTGTGCAGTCGGCCCACTATCGACCTAGGTCATCAGTCTTGTTGCGTTTACTCGCTCGATTCGATAGTGGACGCAGCTACTTTATTTATTTATTTTTTTTGTTGTTTTTAAATCACACGGCACAAACACTGTTAATAGTTATTAGATTTATGATTCAGATTGTAATTTGAAAAAAAAAGAGATACAAAAAAATCATCAATCTCCCCAGGAACGTGGCTAAATAATATAATAATACAATTACAAATACGAATACAAATACGTGGGACGACGATCGGTTAATCTGTACAAATTTAGTTCTCTCTCTTCATTATTTCCTTATACACGATGTAGTTAAACTATTATCTCTTTCATTTCGCTGCCAGTATTTGGTTGAATAGTTGAAAAATTAAACTGGCGACAGAGATTAAGAGGTAAAAATTCTACTAAAAATTGTACTAAAACTTTGGGGAATTATTATTATTTTTTTCTGTCCCGCCTACGGAGTCCCTTCAAGATCTCTAAAAGTATTTAAAAAAAAAAAAAGAAAACGATTTCGTCGAATCGTTGTCAAGATCGATCCTCACTCGTTGCAAAATGATCGGTTCTCATCGGTGCGTCGATATTCTCAGTTGACACAATGAACTTAAAATGCGACTCGACATACATATGGTATTAAGGTACACGAGTAGATCCTCGTAGCATGTAAAGTGCACGTAGCGTGTTACAATAATGACACTCTGTTGTTAGTCGACTTAGAAATAGTAGAATTTAGGCTGTGATTAGGAAAAGTGCGTTCTACGGATAAAGTAAGAAAGAAAGAAGGGCTTGCGGCAACAACTACGACGCCAAGTGCTGGACCAACATGCGTAAGCTGTATGAGTGGGGTAGGTAGGGAAGACACGTTATGCGGGTGACGTGAGTAGCTTCGAATCCAAAGTCCATGCGTATTTTATCTCATGTCATGACATTCGGATTCCAGCAACGTATCGGCCGATTCTCGTTCCAATTTCCTCCTCGAAGTTGCCGAGGCCAAACCTTCTACTGTGGATTCAATTAACACACATGATAAGCCACACACAGAAAAATGATAGAAAACATGCAGTGCAGGTGTGATAATGAAGGGGTTTTCACATAAGTCGATAGAAAATTCTAGATTTTTAAGTATCGGGGACAAGACAGACGGGGCGAAGTTAGAGCATGAGATACACATATTTCCCATCCCACGACCCCACCAATGCTTTTGGTTGAAAGGAGATTATATTTCTGCTATTTCTAGTTATCTACTTAAAATTTTAGTTATTAGAGCGTATAAATAATAATAATATATAAAAATTTCACCGCTAATAGTCGATTATCGATATAATTAATTGTATTTACAATTGGAATATATTACTATAAACTCGGAAATATCCTTTTACTTCTTTTCTTTCAACTACTACGCGTAGATGAAAGAAAAAAAAATCTATTATGCAAAAAGGACTAATAAATTGATATTATATGTGAATATGTTAATATTTAGCTACCTAAAAAAATGACTATATTTTGAAAATGAGCAAATAACTTTTTTTTTTTTTCATTAGTCTCCTTTTCGTGGACTGTAATTTTTTTTATTCAAAAAGCATCGGTGGAGTTAGCATGCAATTAGTCAGCGTTAACGGTGAGCTAGAGACACAATGATTACGACAATATGAGATTATACGGATGATACAACGTGATTCACCTACACCAAGTGTTAAAAACGAAACAAAAATGGAAAAGAATAAACTAGAAAATAAAAAAACAAAAAAAGATTATTACAGGAATAAGTGCAATTTCTATAACAATATTGATAACGTGCAATGAGATAATTATTAATCAGTATTTTATAAGAAATGATTGATATAGTGTCAAACGAAATACTGACAATGAGTCAAAATTTGTTTTAGCTATGATTTACAAAAACGTTAATGCTTAAAAAGGCACTTGTATAAAAATTAATTTAAAAACCATGATTTCTTTAATAATTGTAGATAACATTAAACACTTGGATCCACCGGAGTTTGGTACAATGGATACGGCGAGACGTTGTAGTACGTTGTTTTTTTGGCGTACAGGGTTCGGGGGTCGGGAGAGCATGGTGAGCTTTACTGGCGCACGATACGGTTGCACTGACTAACACCATGCGCAACAGTCAAAAATTCATGTTAAAATCTCACTCAAACACACTTCATTATTATTTTTTTTCCTTTTCCTTAACTTTTTTTTTTCCGTTCTCCCCTCTCCCGTGCTACGGTAGGAGGGAAGATTCAATTAAATGCAACTGCAAGTCCGGGTTTTCTTTGTTGTTGTTTTGTTCAGTTACAAAAAATTGTTTTGCCACGGAAGGGGTGAAAAAACATCATTGTTAAATAATATTAAACTTGGGATTTTATCTATAACGGGGAAATGAGTAACGCTCCAAAGAACACAGCCCACATCAGTACAATCCAATGCACGGTGTATATTGGGTTCTCACCATCTGTGATTTTTCTCGCAACGAACTTCAGGGTTTCATCAAGAAGTACAACTGGAATTGAGAACTTCATTACGGTAATCCATTCGTCAGCTGTCAATGGGCACACTTGGAACACGGACTGTGAAAAAAAGAAAGATTAAAACATCGTTAATTTTCAATCATTCCGCAATGCCTGCAGATATAACTTACGGAAAGTACGTCGACGTAGAGGATGACGAAATGGAGTGTGAACGAAAGAGCCATTGAGGCAATCAGCCACAAGTTGCACCATGGGGGCATAGCGATGAGAGACTGGTTCTCAGACAAACTGTAAAAACACATATTCATTGGTATTCGATCCTCGGTAGGGGAAAGAAAGATTGTTTACCTGTTCATGGCGTTCAACATCTCAATGGTTACAAGAACTGAGAGAGCCATGGTCATGGGATGGGGATCGGTGAACACTTTGCAGTCAAGACCCTTGAATTCGTCACCACCTCCGATACAGGCCAAGTGATGCGTCTGAAAAGTAACGAAAATTCCGATATTGAAGTAATCTCATACGATAATAATCGTTGCGAACTAACGACGCTCACTAACCAGCTGATAGTAGTTCATCTGGGGTCCGTGGGGGCTGTACAAGAACCACCAAGAAGCACCTCCAACGGTAGCGGCACCAACGTAAATTCCAATAGCCATGTAACGGAAGAACAGCCATCCGGAGATGAGAGACTCGTCGGCTTTACGGGGAGGCTGTAAACGGGATGACATTAGGGCGAATGTTAAAGATGACGATATTTACGAGATCTTCAATCGATTACCTTGTCCATGATGTCGAGATCGGGCGGGTTGAATCCAAGAGCGGTAGCGGGAAGACCGTCAGTTACCAAGTTGACCCAAAGAAGCTGGACCGGGATCAGAGCTTCCGGGAGACCAAGAGCGGCGGTCAAGAAGATACTGCGAGCGTCGAAGCGTCGATTATAAAATGTTCACGATCCAAGTGAAATTAAGGATCTAATTAAGGGGATATGTTACCTCACGACTTCACCAATGTTGGAGGAGATGAGGTAACGGATGAACTGCTTCATGTTGTTGTAGATGGCACGACCTTCCTCAACGGCGGCGACGATGGATGAGAAGTTGTCGTCAGCCAAGACCATCTCGGAGGCAGACTTAGCTACGGCGGTACCGGATCCCATGGCAATACCAATCTCGGCCTTCTTCAGGGCGGGAGCGTCGTTGACACCATCACCAGTCTGGAGATAGAAGATTAAAGAGATTTAGAAGCTGCTCCTTGCTCATCGATGACTTCAAATTCACACAAACCATAGCAGAGATTTCGTTCATTCCTTGAAGGAACTCAACGATCTTAGATTTGTGAGCAGGTTCGACACGGGAGAAGAGCCTGGCCCTGGCGCAGGCGGCCTTTTGTTCTGAGAGGCTGAGATCGTCGAATTCACGTCCAGAATAAGATTTTCCAGTGGTGTCCTCGTCTTCGGTGAAGACTCCGATACGTCTGCAGATGGCTTCGGCGGTTGCCTTGTTGTCTCCAGTGATGACGATTACGCGGATACCGGCGGCGCGGCACCTGACGATCGAGTCAAAGACCTCTTTACGAGGGGGGTCCAACATACCAACAACTCCGACGAAGGTGAGGTCCCTTTCGTAAGTGAAGAATTTGTTCGAGTCTCCCAGATCCATGTCTTCGGGCTTCATCGGGTGGTCGGCGGTGGCGAGAGCCAGACAACGGAGGGTGTCGCGTCCGGTACCGTATTGACGAGTGAGATCCAGGATTCTGTTCTTGAGGGTCGTTGTCAACGGGAATTTCTGAGTTCCAACACGGGCGTGGGTACATCTGTCCAATACTCCCTCGGGGGCTCCCTTGACGAAGAGTTTAGGTCCGGTTCCAAGCTTGGAGGGTTTCAGGGGGACGCAGTAAGAGGACATGGATTTACGATCACGGGAGAATTCCAGGGTGAATTCCTTCTTCCACTTGGTCTCGATGTCCTGTCTGACAACGATAGCGGAGGCACGACGGTCCAAACCGGTCTTTCCTACTCCGAAGGGGTTCACTTTCTCGGCCAATACGATAAGCGCGGTCTCAGTCGCCTCACCGACCTTTTCAAAGGCCTGTTTGAACTCGTTGAAATCGATGGCGGAGTCGTTACACATGATACAGATGGTTCCAATCTCGTGGAGAGTCTCAAAGTCGTTTCCCTTTATCTTCTGCCCCTTCAGGAACACCTCGCCGATTGGCTCGTAGGTCGATCCGGTGATCTCAAACTCGTGGAAGCTGCTGTCGTTGCCCTCGATCTTCTCGAAGGTGAACATGCTGGAAGAACATTCAAATTTTTAATAAATCTCAAAAGTCTGGTTCAGTTTATTTTTTTTTTTTTTGAGTATCCTGATTCCAGCTTACCGGCTAACGGACATCTGGTTAGTGGTAAGAGTTCCGGTCTTGTCGGAGCAGATGACAGAAGTGCAACCGAGAGTTTCGACGGAGGGAAGGGACCTGACGATGGCGTTCTTTTTAGCCATACGACGGGTTCCTAGGGCGAGACAAGTCGTGATAACGGCGGGTAGACCCTCGGGAATAGCGGCGACGGCAAGAGCGACGGCAATTTTGAAGTAGTAGATGGCTCCCTTGATCCATGAACCTCCGTGAGCGGGGTCGTTGAAGTGACCGATGTTGATGGCCCAGACGGCGACGCAAATGACGGAAATAACTTTGGACAATTGTTCACCGAATTCATCGAGCTTCTGTTGCAGCGGGGTCTTGATCTCCTCAGTCTCTGACATCTCGGTACGAATTTTACCAATGGCTGTGTTCAATCCTGTTCCAATTACAACACCCCGAGCCTTTCCGGCAGCGACGTTGGTACCGGAGAAAAGAATGTTCTTCTTGTCCTGGAATCGAGAAACGAAGAAATGAAAGAAACCTTTCTCAATTCTTTGAATTTAGATAATTTCCTTTAAGCCTCGTGAAGTATTCTCGATCACTTGAAATTATTTTTTAATACTTCGGGGCGACTCGAGGTCCATGAAATTAGTCTGAATTAATCTGATACTCTGAAAACTGAGAAATAACTGCTATTTTTTAATTATCCTAGATTTGATTATTACACACCTGGTTGACGGCACGTGGGTCTGGGATGGCGTCGGTGTGTTTGATAACGGAAACGGATTCTCCAGTCAAGATAGACTGGTCGATCCTGAGAGTGGTGGAGTAGATCTTGGTGAGACGGATATCGGCTGGGATTTTGTCACCGACGGAGACCTCAACGATGTCACCGGGGACAATTTCCTTAGCACGGAGCCTCTGTACTCCGGCCTTGTCTCCTCTGACGACCTTTCCCATTTCCGGCTCGTATTCTTTGAGCGCTTCAATAGCAGATTCGGCGTTACGTTCTTGCCAAACACCAACGACCGCGTTGGCGATAAGAATGAGCAGGATAACGAAGGGTTCGACGAATGCTGTGAAGGCGTCATCGTGCTCCTCAAATAAAGCTAGGACCTGTGACGAGGGTATGAATTAATTAAAGAAAAATTCTCTATAACAAATGAAAAAGAATGAGGATAATATTCATTGAAATCAGGATACTCACGAAGGATATAATTGCGGCTAATAGAAGAATCTTAACTAGAAGGTCGTCAAATTGTTCCAAAACAAGTTGCCAAATTGACTTTCCTGGATAACAAAAGATAATAATAAAATTAATACACCGATGTAGCATACAAAAAGAATTAAACGTATTACGCAGCCTGTTGGGCTTCTGTTTGGTCTAACAGACAGAAAAACTTGTCTACGTGGCTATAAATCGCTAATCTTTTTATTTTTCGTTGATCCTACCTCTCCTTCTCTCAACATTAAAATCGACGTTATTATTAATTAATTTTTCATGAGAATTGTGCCATTTTAAAAAAATGTTATTTCATATAACAGAAAGCCCAAAATTTTTTGTGAAAAATTATGTCTAATTTTGTATTTAAAAAATTCTGCAAAAGCTTGTAGAAAATTGTATGAATTATTTTCAATATGGTACATGAATTATGCGATCGGTTATCCGCTGCAATTCCAATTGCATTATCTATCGTATCCACGTCACCATATTTAATTGATACCAGCCACGGTAAACTAGTTACGATAGACGAACCGAGACAAGAGACTTGTCAAGAATCGCGAAACAAGTCCCGTTCAATGAACGAAATGGAACAAAATTTATTTCGATGTAAGAATTTTTTTTTTTTTTAATGTAAGTATCTCAATTTCTACACGTCTTTTTTTCTACTTCTTTTTTCTGACCCTCTTGAATCAACAGTTTTTCGGTTGAATGGTTTGACTCCTTATCAACGGCCAAAATTATTGCATCCAGGATTTGAATGTTAAAAAATTCTGTATATTATACAGTTATGATATAGCCTTTCTAGAATCGTGTTCAAGAATTAGAGACGTCGACGCGGCGGTATTCTAGTCGTCCTTGAGGCCTGTACGACACACTACGACTACGACTTTAGATAGCTGAACGTCGATATAGACGTTCGTCTACCTAAAGCTATCTGGTTTGGCAAAAATTTTCTGTCCACACAATTTCGTCGAGAAACAATAAATCGATTTTGGAATTTCAATCTAAACACGAATCCCGTGGATTTCCTGTCACAATGTAAAAAAAAGTCCCGTCTCGCCTCGTCTCGTCTCGCCAGTGATTGGAAACTGTTTACCTGATCAGCAGGCGAGTCACGTAAACAGATAAACCGGGGCTTTAGGTATAATACGAAGACAGACACAGAAATTATAAATTCTAGTCTTGTACGATATTCCGAGCCCAAAAGTTGATTAGACCGTGAAACTACGATCACGCCAAATATGCGATGAAAGTGACGAACGAAAAATTCTTTCGTAATTCGACTATCATTCGATTTTATCAAACGGATCAGAACCGATTTAGAATATTAATAACGGTACATGTGCCTCTGCCGTTCAACTGCGTTCGTCTCTGACCTAGTTTGATAAGCGACGTGTGTGTATTCGAGGCTTTGGCTTTAGCCCGATGCTGCAAGGTGTTAGAAGCACGCTCCCTTTAACTGCACTTTTCTAATTGGGTTTGCCGCGAACATTGCCTTCTATTACCGTTGCAGACATCAATTCAATGGTATATCAAAATTCCCTGATATTTTCCTAATTTTACAGTTGAAAATTTCAATTTTTTCACAAATTATTTGAACCTAATTTACTTGAGCAAGACAATTTTTGATAATGAACGTTTTTCCAACTTAAAAAACAAAAGTTTTCGTTGCAGAACAAAATTGTTCATTTTTCTTGTAAATTTATTTTATATAAATTCAATTACAAAATGTTAATTAATTATTGAGTTAATTTTGAAAAATTCGCCATTTTTAATTCATAGTAGGATATTTTCGGCTCAAATTCTTCGACGAAGACGTGTTCATATGGTGTTCCACGAATAAAACTGGGGAACAAATTTTGAATCGATAAATTTAAGCTTAAAGAAGCCTTGATTCGATTGAAATGGGGACGTTTTCGAATTTGATCAATTTTCAAACACACCCATAAACGTTTCAATTGAAAGAAACTAAAACTAGCTTCAGGATAAGCCCGAGAATTTGAGATATTTTGAAAAACTATACAAGTTCCAGGTGAAAAATTGGAAAATTCCCTGACAAAATTCCCAGTTTTCTAGATTTTCCTGATTCATACCATATCACTGAAATGCGATATACATTCTATAATTAAAAATTGTGTGATCAGAGTGTTTTTTTTTTTTTTTGCCCAAGGGATTCTTCTTCACCTAGTTTTTTTTTTTTTCAAATACTGACAGTAAAAATAACGATTTATTCAAGCTATTGGCAAATTTTATATGAAGATTCAATTATCTTGTTGCAGACTATATAGTTTCAAAGTATGAATTCTTTCATCTTCCGTAGTCACTGATTAATAATTGTCGATACAAGTTTGCTGGATCAATTGTGGTTGTGACCTCTGACACAGAATCTCTATTAATTGAGTTTAATTAATGATCAAACCGCGGATCAAGTGAATAATTGACTAATTTTTGTCCCTCTGATAGACAGCGGCCCTTGCAGCGTGTATGACGGTATCTCGTGGCACAGTGGATGAGCGGATTAAATCAAGTCTGTCTCCGTACCCCGACCAGCGAACCGAAACTGTGAGCAAAAGCCGGATTGATAGAATTTAGATTTTAGGCTCGGCGAATTTGACGCTAAAACGTAGCTTTGACGTACACAATAGAATAGATTGAGCTGCATCGTAGCGTCAAAACACTGCCTGCCTGCTCTATATCCCGTTTGCGAATATCCGATCCATAGCGAATTTATGGGGGCAGAAGATTTCAGGCCAAAGCTAGAGCCTATAGAGTACAGAGTACGTGGTATATACGTCATGATAACAATATCGCGGCAAATTCACTCACGTGGCAGCACCAGGGCCTAGAGACATTAAAGTGCGGGGGTCATGTCCATGTAACAATGTCTTATGACGATTTGCCATCTATATTATCCTGCGTATGAAGTAACGTCGATTGTGTGCCGACAATCTAATTTAATTGATTTACCTACGTATATAGTGTCTGACATTTTTTAGCACACCTTTGACCCCTAGGTATTCGACTGTCTGATATTATTTATAATTTATAAATTGACTGCTTTTTTTTTTGCTGTTGTTGTTTCTGTAGTTTGTTACTCACCCTCTTCAGCTGGCAGTTCTGTAACAGAAATAAATTCGTTGATTAGTTAATCTTCTTTCTTCGATACATGGATTTGAGTATTTTTTTGTTTTTATTCTGTTAGACTTTCGAAAATTGAATAATGAGAAAAAATGCTAATAACATCACGAACTTGGCTTGAAAATTGGATAAATTCATGTTATCAATAAATATCGATCAAAAACGATTAGTCAACTTCCTGTAAGATTTTCTCTGAAGCAAAAATCTCAAGTTTGGTTTCGAATTCGCTATCTCTTCACTTCAACTTCAATGAAGCTGAAGCCAGCAGTCA
Source organism: Euura lappo (assembly GCA_018257835.1). Classification (NCBI taxonomy): domain Eukaryota; kingdom Metazoa; phylum Arthropoda; class Insecta; order Hymenoptera; family Tenthredinidae; genus Euura; species Euura lappo. Next base: position 90,953 of record JAEUYN010000727.1, read on the forward strand.
AACATTTCAAGCATTTCCTGAATAGAATTACATGGTAGACATTCGGTTCTTCATTTCTATAAAATTAATTCACATTGCGGAATATTTCACAAAATTTTCATACTTGGGCCTCATTGTATAATTTTGATTGAATTCAGCACTTTTGGCTGCAAACTATGACTGCGAGCTCCAGTTTCATCAACTTTAAGGTTCATTTAAAAGTTGTGTGTATTCGCGAAGAGCGCTGATTTCTTTTTTACGTTTCTCCTTTTCGGACGTTTTACTTTTTGGCTTGACTCGAAGGAGAAACGCCGCAGGCTATAGATCCAACGGTGTGTTTTTTTAATTCATCATCTCTCATTCTCCGAGGCATACATATACAGACTGGTATCATCATTTTTTTCTATGTACGCTCAATAAATAGGTGCACAAGTAGAGCACATAGGCCACGTTTCGTTTCATAGAAAAACAACAGCGATCGATTCCACTTTCTTGACAACAATGGAAAAATTGCAGTACATAAATGAGTAACGATTATCAAATTTATCCACGAGTTTTTTTTTCCCCATACAAATAAAATTCATTCCATAAAATATTAATATGGTGTAGTTTGTAGAAACGAGATTTTCTTCTAGTTACTCAACGCATGCGGAAATCGGTCGTCTTTAGATTCACGTTACATAATTTTTCGCCAAAAGTATATTTATATATTTTAGAATAAAAATAACAGCACGTGTTGATCGTATGAGCCGGTCGAGATAGATTATCGTTTACGTAAGTAACCTCAAGATATTTATACGCAAAATAAATAAATAAACGTTATGTGTCACTGGCCGGAAAATGTGATATCTATAATTCTTCTCTCATTTTTTTTTTTTTTTTTTTTCTATCAAACAACGACTAGACTATATATCTACTACTATAAATAAATTCACACTGTCTCTGAGAGTGAAAAATAAATTGATTTTTCAAATTCTCTACAGTCTACATATATATGTATATGAACGCGCGATATAACATCCGCGAATTCTTAGAAGAGCCAAAAGCCAATAGCTAATAGCTTCTATGCCCAGATGCGTAGGTATAGGTAATGGAACAAGAAGCCGGAAGGCACGCGCGTCGCATTTTCACACCCGTAATTTCGATTACCCTGTATCAAACAACTTTAATGTTTATACTATTTTAAATACCATCGCTGTGTGGGTGAATTCGGAACTTGGAATCACTCCGACTGCTTTAATGAAACAAGAATGAAAATAATAATAATAATAATAATAATGATAATATTTGCAAGTTTAGCGAAATGCAGCAGACTCGAGTGGCTAGTTTTAATTGCTAATTTAGTGAGTGACGAAGTTTGCTGTCTTTAATATAACGAAATTATCTCTTCATTTCTACGATTCGGATTCTAGTGAGTTGAAATACGTTGCAATTATTTCGCACGTTCGTACGATCTTTAGTCAACTATTTTCGTTATTAATGGAATCGTATAATTCGCGTGACACGTGTCTGCGGTAAGTGAACGTTATTTCATTAGACTCGTTCGCGTCTAATGCATTCCTCTCTATATCCGTCAATCCTACTCTACTCGAGACGCTTCTGCTTCTTCGTTAGTGGGTTGAAAGCCGCAACTTGATCGATGCCAAAATAAACGATATTATCATTTTCACTGACTCATACAAAGCAATTTATCTCACATCCTACGTTTCCGTTTAAGAAAAGTATCGATCATTTAGATTGCGATAGCCTTAAATCGATTGAAATTGTACGAAAATGAATTCGAAAGAAGATCAAATTGCTCTAAAATTGCTTGACTTCGTTTTCAAATACTAAAAAATCTTTCGATGTCATTATAGAAAAAATTACTTTCACTTTAAATCGCATCAAATTTCTTTCAAATCACCGAAGACGCTTGGAATCGATTTCGAAAATAAAAATTTCTTGAAATAATGTTTAAACTGTTAGTTTTTTTTTTTTTTAATCACCGAAGTCGCTTCAAATCAATTTAAAATCGATTTTTAAATCGTTCTGAAATCCCTGAAGACGCTCTAAAGCGTTTTTTCTCCGACCTGCATTCGAATCGCGCCCGCGACGTCTGGATGATTGCGAAACAAAAAAGGAAAATAAATTTCAAATGTCAATCAAAGTTTTTCATTCATGGGTGCACGGGATCATTTGACCAAGTAACACGTGTCCCGTCGACCAGCTGTAGTCACGTATATGCGAGTCGATTAAAATCTCGCGAGATACTCGAGTATGTATAGCCGTTCGTTAATGACATTCGAGACCTTTGACGTCGATGCTTTTATACGTCACGAGATATCTGACGCGCATTCTCCATAATATACATATATATACCAACCGATATAAATCCGCGTCTCGGTTTTATCGCGTTATAATTCGTTCCGCTCTTTCCTTCATATAAATGAATGATTAAAAAAATTTTAAAAGTATGAGATAAAAAATGTCTGTTTATAACGCATAATTTAGCAGCGTTTTTTTTTTTTTTTTTGTCATCAATATGTGTGCAAAGCGAAAGTGTCCTCCATGTGTTACTTTACAGACTAGCCAACGACCAAGAGACGTCGGGTTGTGAAAAAACCGAGCGTCTTGTCTCGGCTTAGGAAACGATCCAAGGTCTCGATCGTCGAATCACCTCGGTATCGATGTTGTGTTCTTATAAAAACATACGCGCATGCATATGTTAATGAATAAAAATATTTATACAACTCGCAGTCTAATTGTCGCCTGATTTCAATGGGGAAAAAAAACGGGTTTGTTTCTTCATCTTTGATGACAATAATCAGACTGTCTTGTCTAGCCATCTGACCCCTCATTGTCGTCTTATCAGCGCGCAGATAACGAGGTGATCAAGCGGAAGCAATTATGACTATTTTTACTTTCTTTCTTCTCATTTGTTATCAGTCAAAATTTGAATGATTCGTTTGTTTTGTTTCGTTGTGATAATTCAAAAACGTCACAAAAGTGTCGAACAAAGCAGAAAGAAGAAAGAACGTCGTTTTTAATTTTATAAAGATAAGAGTTTCGAGAAATCGATTTAAAAAAATTATTACAAAAATTTTGAATTTTTCAAGATTGTAAAAGAGAAGAGAAGAAAAAAACGATTTTCATCGTTCTTTTCAATCTTTGTTCAATCAAATTCTTTGAGGCCATTAGACGTTTTCATTCTTCGTCAATATCAGTCACAACAGGTGTTAGTAACTATATTTACGGTACTGCGCTTAGTAGATTAGATATCGATTGTTAGTTTTTACGATCTTGAGGAGCATCTAACGATCGTACATCGTCAAACAAGGTTTTTCCGTAATTTATAATCGACAGGGACGTTTTATCGTCAAATTAAATGTAATTGATGACATATATGATCGAATAAATCATCGATGTACGCGATTGTCGTCACTAATGTGATAACTGAGTCGTCCCTACGTCAGTCAGGACTAAAAATGACGTGTTATTTAAGCGTGTATGGCGTCACTATTAAGCAACGTTGCTTATTCTGATGTTCCGAACCGCACAAGAAACCAAGATGAAGAAAAGTGGGACCTCGAAGCGAGACAGGAAAGTAAAGAAAATTATGATAATCACTGTATGCGACAAAATTTTCAAGGCGTCTCTGTTACACCTCTTGCGTTAACAGTAACTAGAAGTAATTAAACACCGTGAACATATTAGAGTCTAATGATATAATAATATATATAATTACATTTTCACGTCATAGCAGCGTCGTTACTTAAATACTGCATCGTATGTATCCTCAATTTTACAAGTGGCAACGTTTAACTCATATAATAGAAATTGCTGATGATTCCTGTTGTACGACACAGGCACACGCTGACAATGGCTAATTAAAATTCTTGTGCTATTTGAAACATTCTGGGACGCGTTTTGAACTCGATACTCGATCATATTGGCCACTATTTATAGAGTAAAAAAAATTCCCTGAATAAATTTTAATTTTTCCCTGACTGAACGAATATTCGAACGAATTAGTAGCTATTCAAGTATGTAATAAATAATTATCTGAATCAATGGTACAATAAAATGATTTTTGAGGATACTTTTTGATTTATAATCAATACAAGTTTTGATATTGCGTTTCCATCGATAAAGATTGTTTTGTGTAACCGACTGAGCTGATAATTATTCACGTATTTATAAATTATAAACAAAAGAAAATAGATGGACTTTGAATTCTTCTCAATTTTATTCTACCAACCAATTGAAAGAAGAAAATTACTTGAAACTTTCTCTAATTACTTAAAATTCTCTCACCGAATGAAAAAACGAATAACTATTAAACTAAAATCCGTCATTTTTTTCCCCTGACAGTTGACTAGTGTAAAAAATAGCAAAACACGTATCGCGTCCAACACGTGGCGTCAAGAGGATATCGCATTGATTTTAATGATTTTCTGTTGTTTTTTTTCTGTCTCTCGTTCAGTGGATAAAACAACGAAAATAACCTAAGCCGCGGTTGACCGGGAGAACGCGCAGGACCTCCGCAGTGTCGAGAGAAAAAAAAAACAGAACGATAAAAATAAACAAGCATCGAGGAGATTCAAAATTGTAATTAAAAAAAAAATAAAAAATCATCGAGAAATGAGAAGGGAGACAAAAAAAGGTCCGGGTTGTTCTAAATTGGTCGTGAAACCCTGGAAATACGGCAGAGGTGTGTAACTCGGTAAGCGAGTGCTTCGCGGGGGGCTGGTTTAGAGCCCTCTGTATAATACCTTCTCACTCACTCGCAGAGCCCGCGTAGATCGGAATCTCTACGGTTCGGCCGGGGCTCCTAAACTAAAATATAAAACTTACATAAGCAATCCTCGCTCTCTCTCTCTCTCTATTCCTCTCGAGACTCTACGCCACTTCACCTTCACAGCTTCGTGTGCTCGGTGCCTGCCGCTTGCTCTTGGCTCTTGATTCCGTACCTCTCCCTCTCTCTCTCTCTTTCTCTCACTTCGAAAAGTAACTAACTCAGTCCTGACTCAATTCAGGAAACGGTAGAAGCCGTAACGTTTTCTTTTCGTGTGTAAAAATCGAAGCGTTGATTACAGACGCGGGATATAATTATCACTGATTAAATTGACAACGAAAATCGATGAACATTTTTTCTAGTAGGGATATAAGCGGGGAAAAAAATTATACTGCGGATAGTAATAAGGCTAAACGAGACCGAAACTATGGACACACAACACTGCGGACTGGTCGTTCACTAGTTCACTAACACATAGAGAAGAATACAATCGATATTCGCGTACAGAAGGCTGAGATAGCAGCAGAGACGAGTTTCTGCGGAAATAATATTCCATTTATCGATGAAAATCGATCGTTAACGTTGACTTTGGTATTTTATTTTGAATAGTAACGACATCGACAACATAACAGAAAAATCAGTCGAAATCGATGTCAGTTTCAGGATCTTGATGACAATTATAAACAAACGGTATTTTCTCATTATCCAATTATTCTAGTGTCTCGAGTCTACACAGAGCGACGTAAAGTATGCGTATAGACTCACCATTGAGGCCATATTTCTCCTGATTTCTTTTAACTTGATCGGGCGATAATCCTTTGTCAGAGTCGGTGCCGAAGTAGTTCTGCACCTCTTCCACGGTCTTAATGTGGGCGTCATCCATGATTTATTTATTATTATATATATAGATTTCTTTTAAGTTCGTTGCCAATCGTTTGGCGCTCATTCACTAAGGGGCTGTGATTCCTGAAAATAAAATTAGACATACAGAATGATAACAACTGGTTATTGAAACTCGATTATTAAACTAGACTCGTGTCAACGTCCCGAAAAGACGAAAAAAAAAAAAGAATATCGTGACAACGGCGATAAATCGAATAATTTTACAGCCACGATTAATTTATTTATGTTTATTATCGTTTAGTTTCATTCGAAATCGATCATCGAGTTTTAAACCTCCGTTTAAACTCACCGGGGTTATTTTCCGCGAGTACCGTGATTCAGCTAAGATATTCGATTTAGGTTAGGAACGGAGAGACTCGCGAGTGTGTATCCAGCTCGTTGGGATCACAGTCGAGTGTCTGTTGGTTGTATACGATGCACGAAGCGTATCGATGCGGTTATCATAAAATATTTCGATTCGCAGTCATTTTTCACCACGGATTAGTTGTTCTTTAACGTTATATTTCATTTACTTTTTATTTTATTATCGTGTTGTGTGTAACTCGTTTCTCAACTCGATATTTCCCATCCAGTCTCTACTCCAAACCTCGCCGAGTATTCCGTTAAAACTGACACGGCGATGAACCGACGAATCACGACGGAGGTGACGCCGCCTGCCGGCGATATTACCAAACTTTCGATATCAACTCCGCTCTTATATCCCGATTTTAAACGATCAAACCGCACCGACGATGCTTCGCGTCGACATCGCGATCTTTGCGGATGTGAAATAAAGTATTCCAACAACCCGGACGATTTTTATTCAGAAATTAACGATAGCAGGAGTTTAAATCAAACTACGCGGACTCTTCGTCGAATCTTCGGAGCATGTGGAGCTACTCTATTGGTCGATATCGCACCACGTGACTCTGGCCGTGACGCAGTTGGTTATTTTCAGACTTTACACCAGGCTATTTCCTTGGCGCGTATTTTAAGATTTTTTTCATCTTATTCTTTGTCTATTTCTGATATTGTTATGTAATATTTGTAAAATTCAATAGATCGATAAACGATGTTGATTAATAACGATGAATAAATGATTAAACAGTTTTTATCCAAGTTCAGAGTCACTTGCCCTAGGCCCTCGGTCTCCGCGAGCGAGCGGATATCTGTTTGCTGTTACTCAGCCGCAGCTATGCGGATAAGTTAGCGACTGTGACTCTTTATCCGAGGATATCGTAGACCGCGAAAAGCCCGGGGGGTCTAGGGACGGCTCCCACTTCGGGGTTGCCTCGGCTTGCCTTGGTTTAACGTTGCCTCGGAGTGGATCCGAGCCACCGGCCAAATTGCGCTTGCCCCGTAGCTCCGATACACTTTTAGCACATTTCTGCAGAGCACATCAACCGCGCAAGACGACTTCCTAATTATTTTGGCAAGACGATTCCTTTTTTTTTTGGCATCAAAGAAATTATCGCTCTGAGTCTAATTTTTATCGTTAATTTGATTCAATTTTTATTTAGTCGACTTTCGTTTAAATGGCATTTTATCAAATAAAGTAAAATACTTCCTAAAATTAAGATAAATTTATAATTGTTGCTATGTTTAGATTTTGTTTTTTTTTTAATTTTTTCATAGTTGCTAAAATTGGTGCATATAGATAGTTTTTGCATTTTTTCTGGTTTTCTTTTTTAATTGCGACGTTTTACAATAAGACAAATTTGCTCTTGTTGCAGACACTTGAACCTTCTGCAAATATATCTAGAGTCTTGTGTACGGGACGAGGTCATGTTTGCATCTGACGCGCGGGAATGCGCTGATTGTTTTTAGTGGGTATACATATACTCCATGTAACAAGGGACATTCAAGAGTTTGAACAAGAGTCATATAAATGAGAGATTAGATGCTTGTTGATGTTGATGTGATAAAAAAAAATATAAAAAAAAAAAAAAGAAACTGTACGATGGTATATAAATTTAAAAGATTATCTAATTTGTTTTTCTGGTCTAAACAAAGCTGGCTCCACTTGAATAAATTTTGGTATACATGTGTTTGAATATTCTATCTTTTATAGCCACTGAGGTATAATTTTTTCATATTGATCATATAATCCACAGACAGTCCTGGCCGTTTAGGGTTTCAGTCCTTATCTTCCTCATCTTTGTCACCATTTAATGATTAATTTTTTATTCACTTTCTTAATTTTGTCTTTTTGTTTTTTTGATTTCACTTGTGCCGCACACTTAATGGATAATAATTATTCACTTGTTTAAATTAAATTTCCACGTATGATATCTACGGGTTTATTTTTATTTTTTTTTCTTATTTTTCTTTATTATTTCGGGTTCCGAACTTACCAGTGATAATAGAATGATCGGGTAGTCCCAAAAAGTACGTAAAAACACTGTCGTTATGTATAAAAAAAAAAACCGTAACACTAATCGGGGCCCCCAGATTCCGGTGGAACTGTTCGTATAAATGATCTTATGCGAACATCATCGTGTATATTTGAATGATTATATTAAAAGTACAATAATATTATAATATATAAAAAAAATTGAAACGGCAACGCCTGCGCTGCTGACGAAACGGGGCGCTGGGCGACGGCGAAATTCGCTTAAATAGGCTATCACAGCGCCAACTAACGGATAAATTGGCAAACGATTGAAAATCTGGCCCCTAGCCAGTCGCCCCCCGACTCTCGCCCAAGTTTCTTCACTTAACCTCCAAAAATTTAACCATTTTTTAACGCTAATACCCCCCCGAGCTCTTTAATCTTTCGGGTCGTACCGGAGTTACCGTTCTTCAAAGAACGGTATTTTCTCTTATAATTAGAATCCGAGGTACATAAAATCTATTCCTGAACAAACGGGGGGAAGATTAAAGCGAATTAGAAATCCTAGTTTCTTTGATTATCGATCGACTAGTCGTAAAAGTCTTCTCCCCTTTTTTTTAGTACCGTGTTAAAAAGGGCGTAATTCCAGAAATAGTTTTTCCTGCGTCTCAGCGGTAATAAATAAATTACCCTAAACGGGAAGAAATAGGCGGCGAAATAGTGTCTCGGTACTTTAGTCGATTATTTCTGGAAATAGAGGGTAATGTCGCCGCTAACAACAACAACGTTCAATTTATTCGTGTTTTAGGTACACGGCTATTCGGGTACGTCGCGGTACCAACATGTCAGCGGACGCGGCGGGGGCGGACGCTTCGCGTCATCGTCTACTCCCTTCCGAACCGAAACAAACCGAATTGCGGTCTGCAAATTTGAAGATTTTCAGAGATATTTCTAATTATCGAACTTCATACGTTTTCACATATCATTGATCGTCGTTTTAATCCTCATTATGAGCGTTGTAAATATAGAACGACGTTATTTCGCCGTTTATTTCAAACTGTAGTTTAAAATGGCTGGTGATTATTTTTAGACGAGGTATAAGATGTTATGTAAAATCATATGAGAGCATGAGCATCAGTCTTTCTCATTTTATCCACCATTATCACCGGTTCGTTGAGTGAGAAATCGGCAATAATGATCCAAACTAGACGAGGTCCCGTCGCGACGATTAGAATGAATAACAGTTTAAAAAAAATCGAAACTCGTGATAACTTTCAAGACCCAACGATAAGGTATCTACGAATCGACGAGCTTGCAGAATTTTTAATATTCCATTCCTCGAGGATCGAGTCCGATTCTGATGTCTGGTGTTCTGGTTGATTCTTTTTATAAATTACATTCTGAATATAGTCGATGAAGTGGAGAAGAGCTGTACTTGAAGAAAAAAAAAAAAAAAAATGACCAAACTCTTCATATTCGTATTCAAGAATTGGGTCATGCATTAAGTCAATGTAGATTCAATCTCGTTTTAGATCGTATTTGCGTACTTAGATTACGAAGATAAAAATCTTAAGAGTGCAGCTGTCGTCGAGATTGAAAAAAAAAATGAGTTTCCTATCTCTTCGTTTGGTGCATCTCGTGAATTTCGTAATTGACATCGTAGACTGGTACACACAGTCTGAGGTTTAGCCTTGGCAGATGAAAAAATCCTGAGGTTGTCTTCTTGGCAGCGATACGGAAGAACGTGTCGTTCTCTCAGTCGTCTGAAAACGGTATAGCCGATCGAATCGTCAACGAAATAACATTCGAAATCGCAAGACGATCGGTAAAAAAACGGTGTCTGAACTCGAAAAATAAACATTCTGTAAAAATGGTCAATTTTTATGGTCGATATATTTTTCGTTTTGTTTAACAAAAAAACAGTCACCCTAAAACTACGTTCGACTATCGCATATAAAAAACCGCACTGGACGCGAAAACGTCGTTAAAAATTATAGATAGAAAAAGAAATAAATAATTTTCGTGGCTGTTTCATTGCCGTTAAGTAATCAAACAATTGCGTGATTCCGCGGTCATCATTACCTCTGTATATGTATCTTGAGTCTAGGGTTTCTTTACGGAAACGGAAATCCGCAGTGCAGGAGAAATAATCGTAGACACACAATCAGCTTCTTGTGGGTTCTTTCTTTTTTCTTTTTTTTTTTTTTTTGTATACACCGCATCGTTACACTTGTAACTTTCCTGCAAAAAATGTATATCATATTATGTGCATTCAAGGAATAAACGAAAGGAGATATTTGATAAAAAATTCTCATTTATTTAACATGTAGGTACAATGATATGATATAAAAATAATTTATCACAAACATTGAATTTGAAAGGAAAATTTAACCTTGGTCATGACGAATATGTTATAAAATGGTAGAAAAACCGCCACGTTTCCCTAATTTGTTGAAACCCCCCATTATTTTTAGGCCTCGAGAAAGATAATACGGAATTAGAACGCTCGGCCTTTGTAAGAAGCGCCATTAGTTATCTGCAGAGACGACCACGTTGTGATCCGCCGCCTGTCCCTGGGAGGCTTTATTGTTGCCAACGTCAAGAATAGACGGGCTTCGGGCGTTCAGGATTCCCGGTTTATTTTCACGGTTTCAAACCAGCCCGTAAAATGACGTCACAAAGGAAACCGGTGACCATTGCATGTCATTTATTACGCCACTCCGATGCCGATAGAAGCAAAAGAAAAAATCGACGTCCGATTATCGGTGAATCATTCCTCGATCAAATACTCCTGTTTTTACGAAAGGTTAACGACGACGGCGATAAATTTGACAAACTCCAGAGGTTTTTATGGTCGCATTAATGCCCCATACCGGCGTGACCATTTTCGAACTAGGTGGGTTATGGACCACGGCCAGAATCAACATGAACGCGTAGATTCACCCACCGCAGGGTGAGTACCTCGGGATTTATGCGATGAAAAAGAAATACGTCGATTATCATCCCGATCGAGGAACAACAAATAAACTATCGGTGATTCATTTTCGATGATATCGTAGAAAAAGGAGGGTTCTGGCCACTCTCCAGGTGCATCGAGTGCCGTTTCGAAATGTCTATTCTTATTTTCCCCCAGGTACCTAGATCACGTTTTTCCCGAGATTCCGGGCTCAACTCTGGTCATCCTCGGGGCGCATCGAATCCTGATCCTCATCGGTCAAGGGTTACCCGACTCGTGGCTCGTGGCGGTCGAGTGCCAAGTTAACTTCTATACGTGTTTAGCGGAGGATCATCGGGTCCGGCACGTGTTGCACATCGGGCAAATTAAATTGAGTGTATAAATAAATTTTTGGATCAGTACCTTGGTACCTTGATTACGTACCCGGAGCGTGGTATTAGCCAGAAGTAGGTATTCGCGAGATTTCGGATTCCGCTTCGTACACCAAGTTTACTAAAAATACATACTTGATGGGTCCGACCTGCAACGGCCAACTGGGACAACTGGGCCAGGTTAGGTAATACCAGCTGCCTATGACTGCATCAGATATCGCTATACCTGAACGAAGACTCGCGGCTTGGCTCAACACTCCAAATATAGTATAGCCGGTCGTGTACCGTCTAATTAGCATCTGGTATGAACGGACGATGCACACTTGGCATCGTTATCAAATCATAAAGGTGTCTGTCACCACGTTTGACTCCGAAAGGCTAAAGAGACGCATACCAGAACGATACCTACCTATCTATCCACCGTTTCAATTTGCTGGCTCTAATTTCAACAGTTACAACCTTGTGACAATCTTCAATGGCGTTAATCTTGTCTCTGATAAAACGAAAGAAAAGAGAAAACAGGGGAGATTATATCTTTAGTTTTATTTTATATATATATATTTTTATTTTTATTTTAATCTGACTTTGATTGTTTCTGTCCTTATGCAGGCCTTTCTTTTGTTCCAACTTGAATTATCTCCGTCTTTCTGTTTTTCTCTTTATATTGATTTTGTATTTTATTATTTTGGTATTGCTTTGTTTATTTATTTAGTTTGCAGTTTTTTTCTTTATGTTCACTCTCTCTATATACTTTTTCAATTTTCAAACTCTGTGGTCAATTTATAAATTTTTATCTAATCTTTACTTTCTCTTCTTATGTTAGTCTTGCCTCTTTAATTCTAACAGTTAGTTGTAAGTTTAATTTTCTTTTTATTGTATTTAGACATATGTACTTCACCATTGCCCAATATTGCTATGGGTATAAATAAAGATTATTATTATTATTATTATTATTATTATCTGCCTCACTTTCGATAGGCACACGTCGGTCGATGACCAGATGGACTCCGTCAGTTCGTCAAACTGTCGTCGATCGTATTCACGGACTCGCGCCTTCAGCGACGGGGAAATGACTAGTTGAATTCACGTGTCAATAGTCCATAAATATAAATCAAAATTCCCCTAAATTAATGAGAATCGTCTTAATTAATGTAAAGAATTACCTGAATCACCTGAATTAATGAGGTTGAATCCGGTTGAATTGAGTTGAATTAAGTTGATTTGAGTTGTATTAAGTCGAATTGAGTTGATTTAAGTTGAATCGAGTTGAATTAAGGTGAATCCAGTCGAATCCAGTCGAATGAGTTGAATCCGGTCGAATGAGTTGAATCCGGTCGAATGAGTTGAATCCGGTTGAATTGAGTTGAATTAAGTTGAATCGAGTTGAATTAAGATGAATCCAGTCGAATCGAGTTCAATTCAGTTGAATCCAGTCGAATTGAGATGAATCCGGTTGAATTGAGTTGAATTAAGTTGAATCGAGTTGAATTAAGATGAATCCAGTCGAATCGAGTTCAATTCAGTTGAATCCAGTCAAATGAGTTGAATCCGGTTGAATTGAGTTGAATTAAGTTGATTTGAGTTGTATTAAGTCGAATTGAGATGAATCCGGTTGAATTGAGTTGAATTAAGTTGAATCGAGTTGAATTAAGATGAATCCGAGTCGAATGAGTTGAATCCGGTCGAATGAGTTGGAATCGGTCGAATGAGTTGAATCCGGTTGAATTGAGTTGAATTAAGTTGAATCGAGTTGAATTAAGATGAATCCAGTCGAATCGAGTTCAATTCAGTTGAATCCAGTCGAATTGAGATGAATCCGGTTGAATTGAGTTGAATTAAGTTGAATCGAGTTGAATTAAGATGAATCCAGTCGAATCGAGTTCAATTCAGTTGAATCCAGTCAAATGAGTTGAATCCGGTTGAATTGAGTTGAATTAAGTTGATTTGAGTTGTATTAAGTCGAATTGAGTTGATTTAAGTTGAATCGAGTTGAATTAAGGTGAATCCAGTCGAATCCAGTCGAATGAGTTGAATCCGGTCGAATGAGTTGAATCCGGTCGAATGAGTTGAATCCGGTTGAATTGAGTTGAATTAAGTTGAATCGAGTTGAATTAAGATGAATCCAGTCGAATCGAGTTCAATTCAGTTGAATCCAGTCAAATGAGTTGAATCCGGTTGAATTGAGTTGAATTAAGTTGATTTGAGTTGTATTAAGTCGAATTGAGTTGATTTAAGTTGAATCGAGTTGAATTAAGGTGAATCCAGTCGAATCCAGTCGAATGAGTTGAATCCGGTCGAATGAGTTGAATCCGGTCGAATGAGTTGAATCCGGTTGAATTGAGTTGAATTAAGTTGAATCGAGTTGAATTAAGATGAATCCAGTCGAATCGAGTTCAATTCAGTTGAATCCAGTCGAATTGAGATGAATCCGGTTGAATTGAGTTGAATTAAGTTGAATCGAGTTGAATTAAGATGAATCCAGTCGAATCGAGTTCAATTCAGTTGAATCCAGTCAAATGAGTTGAATCCGGTTGAATTGAGTTGAATTAAGTTGATTTGAGTTGTATTAAGTCGAATTGAGATGAATCCGGTTGAATTGAGTTGAATTAAGTTGAATCCAGTTGAATTGAGTTGAATTGAATGAATTTCAACCCTCGGAATGAAATATGTGTCGTTCAAATCTCGAGTTATCTTCCCCTCGGCCTCCAGTATGAGAGGACAGAGTTTTTGGGTTATCGAGTAAGAACTCAGCCCGTTCTGCGAGCCGCGACCACCTCGAGTTAATATGGAACGGACGAGAAGAGGTATAACCAGAAAAAAAGAGTCGTAAATTATATAACCAGTGAGTTTTAATAGGCATTTGGCGGTTTACACGTGAATCGTTCGTGCCTGGCTAGCTGGCATTAGTTCCACGTTCTCTTGAGAGTCCTAAAATAGATACATTGTTGTTGTCACTTTTAGCCGCATCCCCCGACGAATATAACGAGTAAATTATTTTTCAGAGATAAACCATTGAGATCTACTCGAATTTGACAAATCGCCTGAGAGGAGGCGAGAAGAGTCGTCGATCAATCAACGCGCACGCGGTTGGATGGATTCAATTCGAGCCACGTGATCGCGTCCTTCGACACTATAATTAAAATATCGTCAAATTATCTTACGAACTGTCTAACAGAAGAGCAGAGCCATTCCGCGATACCGCGTGGCCGGTATCGAACAAGACAACGACTCTAAACGTCGAAATGTTTAGACAATCGATGTATCGAATAAGAGTTTAACAACTCTTCGGGTCCAGAGTTAATCGGTTTCGAGAGATTGATGAGGCTCCCCAGGAGCTTCGCTTCTTCTTGTCGGTTCGAATCCTTGAGGTGAAAAAGCTATTATGGCTTGTAAACCCTGCCTCTAGGCCAGGGGCTAGGCTAGTCTATTTCTGCGGTTCAGCTTATGGACAAAAATAGGACACTCGGGCCTTTGGGGGTCGACAAGCCGAGAGTAACGGGCCTCGAGAGTCACCATCGAACCTGGTCACATCCTTGCCGCGATCTTAGTCGCGAAAATCGACAGTCTTTGAGAGAAATTAAGCGCGATTTCGAGTTTGGACAGAAAAAAGCCGCGGTTTTTGCGGAACGCGGGCTCCGTGCACCCCGATATTGTTCGTCTTCGTTGAGACCGGCCGCGCCACCTGTCGTTCCGAGTTCCATCGGCCACCGTCAGCCAACGTCGCCGAAATCGCCTACACGAATTGCTGCGTTATTTTAGGTATTTTGCCCTTGAGCCGCGGCCAGATAAAACTTCTGAAACGTATATCTAGAGCCTAGAGCCAGAGGCACCCTAGCCGGAGCATGTATCGCGAAAAAGGTGCCCGTGGCGTCCGTCCATATTTTGCCACCTCCTAGCCGAGGAGACCGCGACAATCGTAGGAACCAGAAGACCGGAATCCTAGATGAAGAGGCGTAAGCCGCGAACCCGCCCGGAATATATTCTACTCGGTAACGGTGTCGCGACCCTGTCTGGTTATTTTAGATTATTCGAGGACTGGGTCTTAGGGTACCTGCCGCCTGGTCATTATGACAGGGACTCGTCCAACAGCTGGGGAAGTCGGGCTGACCAATCGCTGACCGATTCCACTCGAAGCGATGCATCGGTTCGAAGGGATCCGGGTGATCCTGTGATCCGTCGATCGACACCGATACGTGAATCGGAAATTAAAAAAAAAAAAAAAAAAAAAACAATAGACGACGGATAATAAGCTTCTCGACAAATTTTTTCTTCTCTTTGAGTTAATCTTTCGACACAGGAAATAGAAGCGTGTAAAAGCTAATGGAGCTAGGTCAAACAACAGAATATCGAATTGGCAAAAGAATGAAAATTCTCTGCAGTCGATGATAAATTATTCCGTTCCTTATCTTTATTATACTTTATCCAAGATGAAACATTTCTCGAATTCGCTTGTACAATCTGAGTCTAAAAATATTTTATTTTATTTTTCTTCAAATTTTAAACAGAATTCAAGATTATCGTGTTTTCGTAAACTGGCTTAAAAAGAGTTTCGTCTCTTTCCCTCGACTTGAAGAAACGACAGAGACTAAATTTTATTATTCTTTTTTTTCCCCTTTCCCAAATGCGCGATTCGAAAAATTCGTTGTTTAAGACTGCCGTCGGTTTTATGATCGGAGGGCAAACTGCGGTCAGACTTTTATCGCAATTAATCTTTTTTCTTTTTCAATTTGTAACCAGCGGAGGTAAATCAAGAAAAACAATTTAAACCAGTGTGAGAGGATTATAGAGAGAAAAAAAAAAGAATAAAACCGCTACATCAACCGCCAAGTGATGGAAGGTTTGAGAGAGAAGAAAAAGAAAATTTATATATATATACATATAATCATCAACCTTCGTTTTCGGGAACTTAGCGTGTGATTCGCGTGTGACGAGAAAAGCACGGCGGCGAGTCTTGTTAAAAATAAAAATTCGCCAATAGCTGTATACGCCGAATGCACGATGTATGTTTTTCGCAACAACGGAAATATACTGGCACAGTAGCAAAATTCGTGCGTTCTTGCCCAAGAGATTATCTTATATTATTATCGTTATTATAATGATATAAATTTAGCCGACATTATTCAACCCATCAATAAATAAATATAATAATAGACCGAAAATACTAGAAGGATAAAGTTTTACATTTTTTTCTATTTTTAGTTCATTTCTAATTAGATTGTCGAGTTTTAATCGTCGGAGAATCTATGAAAAAAAAAATTAAAAAATGTTGAAACATTTCGAGTTTAGCTGCAATTTTATATACCCCTCGGTGCACTTAATTATACATTTTTTTACACAGTCTTTTATACATATAACAATATAATTACGATATCTGAGGCTTCTGCAAATTCCGATGCAGCATCCATACCAAGGCGCCTCCGGATGCCAAAACGCCTCCCCTAAAGAAACGCAAAATACATTTTCACGGTACAAAAGAAAAAAAAAACTGTGATAATATAAGCGAATATTGATAACGCTCAAAAATGTATTAATTTCAGACGTGAAATACAGGATAATGACGACGACTTAATCGAAAAAACATTCCGAATCACAGCGTGCAAACTGAAATATGCAATATTTTTTTGTACTAAAAAATTGAGTTTGTTGAACACCTGGAGAAAAAATTGACTCTATTTGCAGTGCAATTAAATTTTAGTACGAGGTAACGGAAGGTTTACTAAAATATATTGCGAAAAGTAACTCATTAAATCGCTAAAAGTCTCGTTCTTTTCACTTTTGAATCTGACAGAGGGAAAATTTTCCCCCAAAGCTACGGTATATGATAATTTTATCAAAAAACCAGATGTGTTTTTCTTTTCCTGCGATTTTCAGTAAACACTGTTCATTTTATTTTATTGATTTATTTATAGGAGTGATGAAAAGAGAAAAAAAATGAGATTTCCAGCTTTTCGCAAACCTGAAACGCAATTTTTTTTTTGCCTGACTTGGATTCATTTTTGTTAGTCTAGTTTGGAAATAAAAATATCATTTTTATTCTCTTTTTCGCATTGCCAACGATTAATATTAATATTCTCCGACAATTTCAAATTTTCATTCCAAAGTGGCGATTTTTGTCGTCTAATTAGATGTGCATATTTTTTTTTATAAGAATTATATTTCCGTGCCAGTTTTCTCGAGTAATCAATTCATTTGACGAATTGTTAGACAGTCTCTTCTCGTTACCCAGATCCAATTAAATTTGGCATTTCAAACAAACATTAGTTCGTATCCTTGAATAGCTGCGGGGATACTTAAACACGTATTTTGGGAATACGAGCGTGCGAATGAAGAAACTCTTTTTTTCCGGATGAAACCTCATTGACGTACTACAGACACATGGATATCGGAGGAGACCATGCATCTACGGTTTCAAAATTTAAACCAAGAGTATTTCAGGACTGCTTTTTCTCTTACTTTTTCTTTCCCTCTGTTTGATTACAGAACGAAAGCTTTAAAGCTCAAAGTGATTCATACAACTTATAAACAAGCCAGGAACTTCGTAAACGTCGAAAAGTGACGCAATAAAGAGACGAGTAATACCCGCGTGCACTGATCACTTGGTCCGAAATTATACGATTTTACATAGCATAAGGAAATTGGCGCGAAAATACAGATGTAGAGGACCTAACAGAAATTTGAATTTGAACACGTGCTTTTTTCTAAATCGCCGTTTTTCTGTTTTCTACAAAAAAAAAAAAAAAAGAAGAGGAAGTTTTTCTAATCACTCCGAAAATGGAAAATTTAGTTTTTGCCTGTTATACACGTGTTGAGGTTTAGACACTTCCAATCATTTTTAGTCTGAATTTGGTCCGAATCGACGCCGTTTTTTCGAACTCAGAACAGATTAGTTTTTGGCTCTGATCGATTCAGTGCATTTCGAATTATGTGAATAACAAGATTCTAAAAAATGAAATAAAAATTACTATACCTCGAAAACGGATCAACGAATTTGGATAAAAATTGGTATCGGAAGGTTTTTTGGGTCACTGATCACAGATCTGAAGTCAGATTTGCAAAATTGAGAATCGCGGATCAGAAATGGTGAAAAAAAATCGAAAAATATTCAGACATTGGCCAGATCAGATTCGGTATCCGAAGGTTTTTTGAGAATTCTAAATGAATGATAATATTATTTGAGCACATTGGTAGCTTAAATCAGCATTTTTTTTTGTGTTCTTTTATATTCTTTGAATTCCGAAATTCATATAAATTCTCGAAATACGAACCATAAGAGAATCTGTACAACGGGTGAATGTCTCAACAGACTGTAGGGCGCCACGTGGATGTCCCTGCTACTCCGGAAACGCGTTAATATATCTCGAGCGCTGTAAAAATGAACAAGAAATTGAGGTATGGTCAGCTTTTTTTTACAAAAACAAAAAAAAAAAAAAAAGATAACAGATTCTAATTCCAAACGATTGTGATAATATTTCTAATCCAAATCAGTCATCAATGGTAAAAATTGAGGCCACACGTCACCGTTGAACGGAAAACAAGGAAGAGAGGGAAGTTCGGAAAATGTCTATGAGTAAAATCTAAACCTAATGGACGATAAAATGTCGATGACTCCGTCACAGAGTCATAGTATTACGTAGGTGAATCTCCGATACCACGTAGGTAGTTCAAAGGTTCAGTTTAACCCCGTCGAGTTTTGGACCTAGGCCAAACGCTGGGTGTATAAACCAGGGTTATAGAAAAACCGAAGAAGAAGTAGAAGAAAAAGAAGAAGAAAAAAAGAGAAATAATAGATTATTTATTTATGTACATTCACGTGGGTAGGCGCGTGTAGCCACCCTAGGCTATGAGAAGATAGGCAATAGCAAGTGGAGAGAGAATTTTCTGCTGGCAGTGAATAGCGTATATCAGAAGTTAATATTGAAAATTGAAGATATTTCATTCCTGGTTAGTTCGGGAATCTCGAAGCTCAAGATGAAAGCTAACTGTACTCCGTTTCAGTCAACACTCTGCAACACAACCCAAACACCAACAAGAATAGAGACTGGTGTTGCTTTAGACTCTAAATTTCAAACGTTATTTCAAAATACTTGTTCCTTTCGGATTAACTTTACGAGTACACTTCTCTCTCTATTTCTGCTACAAATAATTTTACCACGCTACCACTATAGCTAGACTGGAAAAGTCGTTCAGTTACACCAATAATCGAAGTAACTATGAAGTAAATTCGGAATATTTTACTTTCAAAATCGTGCTGTAAAAACGTCTGATGAATAAAAGTTGAGTCAGGTAAACTGTTTGCCCAGTTGATGAATCCCTTGATCTATTTTCAATTCATTCTACGATCTCAGCTGCTGAACCAGAATTATTATGAGAGAGCAAGAAATCAAAATCAATCCGATTTTTTTTCTGTCTGCTGTCTTCGAATTTGAAATTATTCGTGATTAATTATTATTATCATCATTATCATGGATATTAAACTGATAAGATTCCTCACAGTATTTTCTACTTCACACACAAAAGAAGTGACGAATCGAAACCGGAAGTGAGAAAAAGAATGAATAGTCATTCCTTCATGCCTGAAGCCTTTCATGTCATTTTTCCTAACCCGAAGGGTAATTTTCTTTGTTCTGGTCACGTGTAGTTACGAATTTCTCTAAATTGCATCGATTTTGATCTTTTTTGCGTTTACGCGAGGCCCCCGAAATTCTAGACAAATTTGTAGCTGCGTAGCCCAATAAACATTTCTTTTTATTGATCCGATACCAAAGTTTTATTATTCGTAATCTAATCGATGTCTTTTTAATGACAACTATCACCAATGATTTCACAATTGTATGAAATTTTTTCAACAATCAACGACGGTGTCACCGTTCATTTAAACCAAGCTATTTTAGCTACGTGAGACAATGATTGAAACGTGCCAGAAGCGTGATCGTCGAACTACACGCGGATCTCTGTCGCTATTTCCCAACAGAAAAAAAAGGAACAGAAAAAAATGGTTTCTAGTCAGTCCGAATTTGGAAGATGTAACGATTTAAAATTATTTTACAATGACTTGGAGAATTTCTCGGCGTCAGCAGCCAAATGCTATGAGGTCGGTCCGGCCTTCATCAAGGTCGTTATTTATTTTGAGTTGAAGGTAATATCGTAATTTTGATTTCACAAAAAACAGAAAAAAAGCGAAATAAAAAAATCTTCAAAATTTTTTATGACGCCACATTTCTTTCACACGGATCAATCCATCTCATCTAATTTTATTACTGTCCGAATGTATACAAGAGAATGAAAATAATTTTTAAACTAGTGTGCTGAAATTTTACTGATACGAAAATAAAAGAAAAATAAAAAATAACGAAAATGGGGAAAATGTTTTTCATCGAACGACACGAGGTGTCGTAGTCCTCGTCGACCGCAAGGTACATTTTCGTCAGTCAACTCAGTAGCGGTCGTTGAACCATTGGCATAACGTATTTTTGGCGGGTTCGACTATAGGCACCACGACGTGATAAGAAAACTCAAAAAAGCGAATAATGATCAAAAATCAAATTCGAAGGGGTGCGAAAATCACAGATTATGGATAATACTAAACGGTTTGACTCAGTCGAATTCATTGAAACCGCGACTTTCGAAAAGCTTCGAGATTTCGAAAGATTGTTTGACAAAAAAAAAAAAAATCGTTACGTAACGATTCAATGTCAAAATCCACGACCTCTCTATGTTCTCCGTATTTCGGCTTCATTTTCCACCTACTTCCGCGGTATCTCGCGACTTAGTGGTAGTGGATTAATACACCTATACCTATATTTTGATTTTCTGTTAATCTCGAATCCCAGTCAGTTCCCCTGCACACGGTTCTCATTCTCTGCTGTTACACGATCGACGTGTCAGGAGGACCTCTGATTCTCTGGTCTCTACAGCTGTTGCCAGCGTAAAACCTCGTCCAACACTTTTCCTATTATTAGAGCTCACTTTAGTTTGGAGAGACCAATATTACCCGGCAATAGTACCACCGGAATTTTGGCTCTTAAGATTTTTATCTATTCTATTTTTTCAAACTTTTCTCTATCTCTGTACCAGTCAAAATTAAAAAAAAAAAAGTCCTAGACTACAGAGACTCAATTTTCAGTCTTTAGAATGGTTTGAAGAAAAATCCTTTTTTTTCTATGATTTGCTAGATAAAATCTACTATATTTTCTCAAATTGTCTCAACTTATTGTCATTCTAGTTACATGAAAAAAAGTAACGAATGAAAACAGAAAATCTCGATCAACTCGACTCGAAAAACTTGATTGGATGAAAAAGTTATCTGCAGTTCATTTTGAAAAGGTATCTTTAACTGAACAATTTGAGACCAGAATAACCGAAATCAGTGGATTTCATTTCTTCCGTCATAGACAAGAAACTGTGTTTTGAAAATCGTGTAAAGTATGAAAAATGACTTTTTCGAAATTTCAAGGTGCCCGAATGGCGCAACGAAATATCGAATCATTCGATCGATTTTAGAAGCCGGGCTCTTTGGTGCACCGAGGGTTTCGGTGTGTTCCAATTATTATTTCCGACCCGGGTAGGTAACGACGTTTCGGTATACGAGGCTCTTACGGGTCAAGAATGACAATTATAGGGTTATACAGCGGTGAATTAGCTTTTTGCGGTTGTAGATCGTAGCCGCGGTAGCCGTCCTCGAGAAATTGGCAATTGAAACTCGTACGCGATTTGTCATCCAGTCATTGTCGATGCCAACTGCGATTTTGATCCAAAAAAATTTTCGTATTTCTGTATCCATACGCGAAAATTTGTCTTTCTTCACTCATTTTTTTTTCGTCACAAGTATAATGAACAAAAATTAAATAAAAAAATTCATATCTTGTATTTCGTTAATAGTTTTCCTTTTCTTTTCGGCTATACTAAACGTCGGTGTTAATAACGTTAATTCATAAATACGACGTTGAGTAAATTCCACGTGTCCTTGGATGTACTCCAAGATGATTCTCTTTACCTTGCTACCTCGAGGTTGCAGCTAATTTAAATATACCA
Source organism: Euura lappo (assembly GCA_018257835.1). Lineage (NCBI taxonomy): Eukaryota > Metazoa > Arthropoda > Insecta > Hymenoptera > Tenthredinidae > Euura > Euura lappo. The sequence continues at coordinate 113,278 of JAEUYN010000727.1, forward strand.
TCATCCTCATACAGTCTGACCTGTTCGTTCCAAATATTATTCTCCTAAATAATACAATCATTTATTACATACATCATTTCGTTTTCTATTCTTTTTTCCTTTTTATATTGTTCTAGGTGCTAACTCGAGTGACAGAAAACGATTTCAAATATTATCGAACATCATTGTGTCGTCTGAATTCAATGTATCGTCAATTTGAAGCTCTGTCACATTTAAAACGGTCTCTTTTTCGCGCCATGCTATGACGTAGCTATTCAGTACGACAGGCCCGCCATCTAGCGTCGTCTGTCGAAACCCGCTCTTAATTTTACGCTCCTTGTATTCTATTGGAGGATAATTCATTCCGTTGTTCGAATATGACGATGAAATTGTGAATTCTGACGTCAGAAGACGTTTATGCTCACTATTTGAACATGAAGCCGAAGCTATGAAGCCAAACACTTCGAGCTTCTCCTGAATATGATTGGAAAGTACAGATTTCTGTTTATAATTTTCAAAAAAGCTCAATAATGCTTCATTTTTCATAATATTTCACAAAATTTCATACTTTTGCCTCATTCGATAATTTCAATTGAATTCAGCACTTATGGCTGCTGGCTTAAGTTTCATTATTTGAACTCATTCAAAGTGTACGAAAAAGATTCTTTTTTTCTTTTTTCGTTGGAATGAAATGCACTTTAGGCAGTCAGATGTTGTGTTAACCCAAATCCGTGACACGTACGTGTTTAAAGCTGAACAAATAAAAGCCTGAATCGTGAACGTGTTTCGTATCACTTTGACATACTCGACGTGAACGATGTTTGTTCACGGTGACAAGCTTGTAAAAACTACAAAATTCTACGATGTATGAAAATTAAAAATAAATAACCGAGGACCAATTACCACGGATAAACGAATCTCGGTATTGTTCCGGTAGATTTAGAAATTTGTCGCTTTGTAATCGGGTATAACGGCATTTGTGAGATCGTTAATTTGCTATATGTGAAACATGCCACCCAGACGACACTGCCAAAAAATAATTCTTGGTACATCGGCGATGGTCTAGAGCCTGGGGTAATTTGCTGGGCAAATAGGATCGGTTATAAATTAGACATTGGTTTGGTCTAGAGATCGTGATTTTTGGTGCTTGTCCCACCTCGGATTAGTGCACGTGGAAGATTAACGCGCATGCACACTCTAGGAGCTGATTCAGAATCCGGCCAAAGATGTTCTATATTTATATCATTAACCCGAAAACATTTTTCTTCTACATGATGTCGATAAATCTTATCGAAGAGACGGTTAAAATTAGCAATAGATTTTTTTTTTTTTATGTACCGCAATTAGGAAACACGATTTATGGACTAAGCTGATCGATCAAAAGGCAGCAGGGAACGATATTCTTTCAAGATCGATAATCCTGGGATTTTCATTATTATTACACATCTGCTTGGTAAAATTCTTTCAGATTCTTTGTGTCAAATATTACACCGAAAATATTCACCATCGTTTGATCTAGGGTCAAGAATTTTATGTAATAATTTTGATGGAATGACTTTGAACCGATTTTTTACACAAGAATTATCAATGCTCACCTTTTTTTTCCTGATGATAAAATTATTGAAAAATAGTTTCATTAATAAAAATCATTAATTTTGGCTTCTAATCTTGGAAAATGAGAATTCAAGATATTTTCGTATAGGAATTTTGTCAATATTTTCAGGTCTTTGAAGATAGGAATTTTTATTCGTGGATAAATTGAGAAAATTTTTATTCCAGTCTTAATTTTTTGTTGGTTGATTTTTTTTCTGACTTATGGTAAAATTTCTATTAAATTCGATTCGATTCTAATTAAATTTGTTCTGAATTTGTGAAAAATGTTATTTTTACACCAATACAAAAAAGAGAAAAAAAATTGTTCCAGTAAGTAGGCTGAAAAAGTTCATGAAAATATAAGAACCTCTGGATTTTTTCATGTTTCAAACTCCTAGTCTTCCTTCCATAATTGATTATTGTTTGAATTCCTCAATACGATGCATTCAATGGATAATAAAATGAAATGGGACGAAAATTTCATTTCAAAAGTTATAATTGACTATTTCTAATTATAACAGAAGCGAATTGGTCGTTTCTAGGCACACCAAGAGCACCGATTTTACAGGGCCTCTACAATCTGCATCATTTTACTGAGACGTGATTTTTTGGGTCTCAAATTATTCGAAGACTTTTGATTAAAAAAAAAAACATATTGTATTTTTTTACTCCAAGTAACTTGAAATTTCTTCAATTATAATTAATATTCGTAAAGTTTGTCATGAATTGGAAACGTGTGTTCGGTCAGAGTTTCAAGGGGGTGGGGATAATGTTTGAAACATGATTTTCATTCCCTTTGAGGATCCGATAACTCTAAGTGGTTTTATCTCGTCTGTAAAATATTAATTTGCGACCGCCCGGCGGAGCAACCGCCAGCTTTTCATAAAAACGTTTCATGATTTATAGCCACGTGAGTCTCTTTTACTCACCGTTTCCGAAATCATACACAGAAATACTGAGGCTGAGTAATTTTACAGCCATCTTACTACGGTATTTTTTATATTCGATAAAATATGGACGATCATTAAAAGGGTCGTTTGAAAAGTTGAGAATTCAATATTTACTAATTTTCAGACTTTTTCAGTTGATTGATTTATATCCTCGAATTCAAATTACAATGCGATAAAAAACGTGTTTTTGAAGATTTGATTTTTTCATGTTCATTAGAATAATTTGAAAAAAAAAAAATACTGAAAATCTTTATGAGCAGGAAAAACAAATGAATTATCAACAATTTCTTCAAGAATTCAAAGTATAGTTTTTTTTTCTTAAATTTATTTCCATTCTGTGAGTTTGGAGATTTGGAAAAAATTAATTTCATTGATCAAAAAAGGACTCGATCGTAATAATTAGCAGAACGAAATTTCGTGCCCCGGTTCTCTCTGAGTATAATTAATTATTGAACGATGTAAAACTCACCATCCGTGATTAGCAACGGCAACAAGAGCTTGACGACTTCTGTACAACTTCACATCGACGGCCCCATAGGTAGAAAACATTTCTGCAATCTGTAATTCATTCAGTTTAGGCGATTTTAATGGACGGTATTAAATTATGATACATCGATAACGAGAAACAAAGAATTTTTATTCCAAATCTACGTAATAAAATCTTGAGAGAGGAGAGGATTCGATTCTGTTAGGGCGAACTAATTGGCGAAGACAGCAAGAAAAGACACTAAGAGACAACCCAAATTAATTATCAGGGATTTTAACATATACTGATGAAAAAAATTAAAATGAACGAAATTAGAGGTATTTTTATTTCGAGGGATGAAAGTGAGAATAAAGTATACAGTCCAAAAAACTGTGACATAGTAGGGAATATTTTTGGTTATAGGAAAAGGAGAGAAATAAATAAAATAAAAAATCAGCGAATTTTCGAAAATAGTTGATTTATGGTGAAATGTACGTTTTTTAACGACTGAACTGACCTGAGCAACGTTTATTTTGTTAGATCCGAGGTATCTGACGTGCAGCCACTGTGGCCTTGCGCACACAGGATCAGGACCAGCAAAATTCTAGGTAGAAAATAGAGTTCAGTATCAATGATATCGTTCTTT
>JAEUYN010000728.1:0-77281 GCA_018257835.1 Euura lappo
ATTCTGCGTAGATACGAGATCCATGATATAATCCATTATATAATTCGTTACACGATTGAAGATATTGTGCAAGATATATAATTGATTTTGTGATTTTCGTATGAAGCTCAATTCGGGGAGCTATTTGCTCATAATATCAGATACCCTGGTTTAAAATTAATTGAAATCAGTTAATAACACACGAAGAAATCATACGAAATTGGTGCAAAATCATTCGAAGTCGCTGAAAATGAGCAGAAATTCTGTATAAATTCGTATGAAATCATAGGAAATTAGTTCTACGTTGGAAGATTGAGAGAATAGCCCCTCGGCTGAATTGTTTTGAGGAAAGTTCTAAAAATATTTGAACCTCAATCATGATTGTGAAATTGCTTAATATTCTGACTACGTGTCAAATTTCGTTCTGAATTTATTTTCTCTTATGACAAAACAAATTATATAATAAATTATGTATCTTGCCCAGAATGTCAAGTTATGTAACAAATCGTATGAGTTTCCGGGAGTTATTTGTCAGTTTCTATCATAGCATTTCAACATGGTAAAAATTTTGAGCTGAAATGACATACCCAGAAGTTTGATCCGGGGGTCTGAGTTTGGAAATATCAAGGATACCAGGGTAATACGAGATGTCCTGAATAATTCCGAACTCAATAATCTTTTTTTATAAGTATAAGTAATTCGAGTTCTCCAAGAGTTCGAAAAGTGGGAACAGATACTCGCGAGCAGATCAATGGACCTCTGACCCAGGGGTTCGTTCGGAGATAAATAAAGCCGACGATCGTGCGGTCGATATAGAACGCAAAGCAGGTTTGCGCTGTGATTGAAACGTATATGCCAAGTGATACGTATCCAAGTTCAAATCCGGGCACATAAGAGGGTCGCAGGGTGGGGCTAGGGAGGATTTCCGAAGTTGAGATTCATTTTGGTCGAATGGTGGTCCGTGTATGCGCCTAGGCTTATCTGTAAAATGGATTATGGGACACGGGTGTCGGTTCTGATTAAATGCAAGGCTCTGCTGGAAATTATTTGAAATTCGAGCCATTTCATTTGCATTGATTATTTTCTTGTAAACTTTCGCGTGACTGAGCCACTGGCTTAATCTAACGGAATAATTTGCGGTGTGATAAGTTTAAACAGTCCAAAGGATCGGATCGCCAGCTCTCACTCCGTAACCCTTTACATCTTTATGTCGCTACCTTGAACTGAACCCACGAGCGTAATTATTCCAGGCCGGTACGATAAGCGGAGATAAGTAACCTCAATCTAAATTTAAAATTACCCAACCAAACGTTAACTTTCCCCTCCTCTAATTCAAAAAGTCCTTCTTTTTGGTCGGGGCGCATAAGTCTTCGTAAATTTGGGAATATCTTGAGCTTCGCTTAATTAAACCTGGATACACGGTGGATTTAGGCTCGGGCATTCGCATTCTCGAGGCTCTTATTACTCGCCGAAAGATACCGCAAGAGTTTACCAAATATCTGACGGAGTAAAACTTAGCTGAATATCTTTTGCCGCCTGGGAAATGCCGCTCTTAAATTTTATTTTACTACAGCTCAACTGAACCCGAACTATGCCCAAAGTATTTCCGCAAATGGGACGCAGCAACTATGGACATTAGGTACATATAATATGGGCGAACTATAACGTGTCGGATACCAAAGGCAATAGGTCAAAGCCAGTGACCTACTGGCTAAATTATCGGCCTCTCAGCTCTGTGATCTTTGGACATAGTGAAACGGCGAACTTTGTTACACTTTTATCTTACGGCTCAAGTTATCAGTCAGAATCGTATTACGCGAGTTCATATTCCCCGAGGAGCTGAGGAATAGCAAAGACTTACTTCTGTTCGGAGGTTAAAATTTCATGTATTGATGCCGTTATCATTCTGATGAAAAAGATTCTCCGCTTTCTCGTACCTTATCCTTCGAAGAAAATGCTCAAATATTTACGGGACGAGTGCTTTTCAGCAAGCTCAATCAATATTTTCGACGAATTTTTGTTGGGAGAGTTATAGGGGTTTCAAGAATTTGTATACAGCTTCACTTTCCAAGAGAGCTCTCGAAGAGCTAGCTCATAATTATTTGAAATCTCTATAGGGGGTGGGGGTCGAATTTCCGTAAGACCAAAAAGTCGACGGGTCAAAAGGCCGAATTTTTAAAGATACGAATTTCAAAGTAACGAAAATTCAGAAACACGAAACTCAATGCGACGATTTGTCAATGAGCCGAATAACCAATCCACCGAAAGGCTAGCCGAAAGGTCACTAAACCGAAAATTTAGGCTTTTTTTCAAACGTTCTCTGTGATATTTGGCTGGCCGTAATTTTGTCCATTCGGTTATTTTTTTTTTCGGTAGAATCTTTTTCGGTACATACTTCTGTTTTCGGAAGTCTCACTTTTCGTCTCAATAGACTTTAGGAATTATAGCCTTTCTACATCTTCTAATTTCGGTTTTTTGATTTTCGGCATTTTGATCCGTCGACTCTTTGATCTTTCGTAATTTTGACCCCCACCCGTTTCTGTTTTGCAATTACGAAACAGACAGATTGCAAAATTTAATAGGAGCCTGTAATCCTTGTAATCCTTGTAATCCTTGTAATCCTTGTAATAAAAAAAATCCCAACCCAATTTCACAAGACAGTGTTGTCCGAAATTCTCATGGGCGTGAAAATAATAATAATCTATATAATATTCAAAAAACCCATTCGGAAAATAAAAACAAACTCACTGTAAGAACAACCAACTCCAATTCAGCACCAAACCAAATAAACACCGTTATTGCAAAATTGCAGAAAAATCGTCATTTGATCGAGCCAATTACCTCGCACTATAGTTACTTTTATTGTTTTTTTTTTTTTTTAATTTTATTGCTCGTAATTGGATATTGAAGTAGGGAGAATTGAGCCCTTGAAATATTGAGTCCTGTTTTATCAAGTGGTATTTGGTCCCTTTGTGAATTAGTGTGAAATAGCGGAAAGTGGCGCAGTTCGTTGCCGGAGGGGTCGTTTTCGTTGAATATTAATTCAGACAGTGAGGGTAAAAATCTTAATGAAATTAACCGCGGGATGAGATTATTCCGTCGTGTTTTTGCCACTTTCGAGACATTTTCATTCCGCCCATTTTCAACCGGGGCCAAAACGCGGGCGCCAACGTCGACCGATTTGTCTCGCATATTGAGTTGTGTTTTGCGTGTGAATTCCCTGCGTCCGGGAAATTCTCATTTGCGCGATTGCCTGGACCCGAACAGCTTCGTAACTTTGTCTTCGCGCAATCAGCTCGTTGCTTATAAACCACGCAGAAAACAGTTTATCCGTTACCGTTTCTATCTTGGAATGTACAAATTACAGAATACGTACGATCCTGCACCGATTATAATCATTCAAAGGTGGCTTCGAAACCGGATTTTTCCACCCTTACCACGAAAAAAGTTTGTTAGGCACGATCGTTAAAAACGGAGTGCCTTATACATTCGCCATCGCTAAAAACGTCGGATCGAGAAAAAATTCTGAAATCATGTAGGGAGCACGTTTTGGCACCTGGGTAGTCGTTTTCGAGTATTTTCAAGAGTGGTGTATGTGACCCCCCCATTTCTTGTAAACACGGTTTCAGCCAAACCGCTGAACCGATTTTGATGAAATTCGCACTGGATACTGTTTTCAGTCTGCAGATGTGCAATTTTGTTTGTGTACTCGATCCGACTTCCGGTTCAGAAATGGCGATTGCTAACTTTGTCAATTTTGAAGATACAACAACGAGCTTTGGAATAATGTCTTTTAATCAGGAATCAAAATTTTGGAAATTTTTTAGGATTTTTCCGGCACCTGCGTCTCAGTGTCAAATCGTTGAAGTTGCTTGTAAACACGAGCTTAGCCAAACCGCTGAACCGATTTTGATGAAATTCGCACTGGATACTGTTTTCAGTCTGCAGATGTGCAATTTTGTTTGTGTACTCGATCCGACTTCCGGTTTAGAAATGGCGATTGCTATCTTTGTCAATTTTGAAAATAATAGCGAGCTTTGGAATTCAGCCTTCTAATCACGAATCAAAATTTTGAAATTTTTGGGGGATTTGAACACTATTTCAAAACAAACCAGCACTCTGCGATCGTGCCTTACGCAAAAAAGCGATGAGCTTTTTGGCTAAAACCGGCTAGTTTTTATTCTCTTCACGAGCTAACGCTTTAGATTTTAATCAGAATATTCATGAAATCTGTGGCTGAATTTGGTAATACAGAGATGAGTTTGAAAATAATTTATAATGAAATTACGGTCGGTTTGCGCCTCTGTAGAAAAAAATTAGGATCTTGTAAATGTGCGGGTGAGATTCGGTGTTCTCATCTTCCAGACTGGAGATAATTTGATTTCGTCTTGCGGTTGGATGAGGGGATTATTATAGTCTACACATTACCGCAACGTTGATTATCGCGTCGAGAGACTATATCGTGCCACAAATAAAGATAATCATCCTCAAACAATCAGCTATAATGATAAGAGATTCACTCGACTCCAGCAGAGGGTTTCGTGCCCAATTCTCTGAAGACAGAACCGAGGACGAAACTTTCATTGGGTGTAGGTGTAAATACATTGCAGTTACAGAGGTTACAGGGATCACAAGAAAATTTCACTACTTACATCAAGGTCATAAAGCTGACATGGATACTAAAGATTTGAAGATGACAGGAATATCATTACAAATATTACAGAGACAAATGAGGTTACGAAAATTCGAATAAAGAGAATCAGAAATTATTAACGTGACGAAAAGATTACAAGGATTACGAAAATTACAGAAGATGAAGAAGATCACGGAAGATCGAAACAAGACATGACACTGGTTACAAAGAATACAAGAGAATACTAAAATTAGATATACATAAGACCTCCGAATTCGATAGTATACCGAGAACAATGAGGTTAAAAATCTATAATAAGCGCTGCAAAGTGGCCTACGGTAACTATGAATTCATTTAGAGTATTTTCTGGAATTTCGCTTATCTATACCGAAATAAACGTTTATTTCTTTCTTCACCTTTGTACAATATAAACTTTGAACATAAAAATAAAAAAATGGAACTAAAAAATTAAAATGACCATATTTTAATATCCTTCAAGGTTACACCATTAGGTTCTGCATCAAAAACTCCTTTTTGTTGAATTATCGTTGTTATCTCAATTCACTTTGTCCCGGATATCCCATATTTCAGACAATTGAAATTGCGTTAATGTGATTTCGAACTAAGTAAGACAGAGCGCAACATACTTTCTGATCGCTAATCTAATCTGAGTGGAAAGTTCGTGGGCGATCTTTCAGTCCTGATAAGTTATTGAGGAAAATAAAGAATATATTTCTAGTGTACCTATTAAATCCCCCCAACAAATAATTCACCGAAAATTTGCAATTGGATTCTTACCCAGTAGAGAAATTTGATAGGGCTAGCCTGATGTGCTATCAGGCCCTGATTGAGCTTTGTTCAGGCGGTCCTGAGTAAGACAAACCTGCTGTGGTCCTGAGTAGGGTCCCATCAGGTATCCCTAACAGGGGCACTCCTGATATGGCCCTGGTCAGGATGCTTTCAGGCCACACTTACCAAGGTTTGCCTGCTGGGCCCCTGGTCAGAATGCTATCAGGCAACACTAGCCAAGGTTTGCCTGCTGGGCCCCTGATTAGGATGCTATCAGGCAACACTTGCCAAGGTTTGCCTGTTGGGCCCCTGATCAGGATGCTATCAGGCAACACTTGCCAAGGTTTGCCTGTTGGGCCCCTGATCAGGATGCTATCAGGCAACACTTGCCAAGGTATGCCTGTTGGGCCCCTGGACAGGAGCTGACAGGCATCCCTTCCCGAGGTGTGCCTGATTGGCCCATGATCAGGATGCTATCGGGCAACAATTGCCGAGGTTTGCCTGTAGGGCCCCTGATCAGGATTCTATCAGGCATCCCTTCCCGAAGTGTGCCTGATTGGCCCCTGGTCAGGATGCTATCAGGCAACACTAGCCAAGGTTTGCCTGTTGGGCCACTGATCAGGATGCTATCAGGCATCGCTTACCAAGGTATGCCTGATTGGCCCCTGATCACGATGCTATCGGGAAACACTTGCCAAGGTTTGCCTGTTGGGCCCCTGATCAGGATGCTATCAGGCAACAATTACCGAGGTTTACCTGTTGGACCCTTGGTCAGATTGGCTTCCAGAGTACATGATACTAGAAAGTGCAGCGCGCCTGTTGCGTCCCTGTTCAGGTTGGTATCAAGCATCCCCTACTGAGGCAAGCCTGTATGGCCGCCAGCAAGGTTGGCGCCAGGCATCCCTTACTCAGGCATGCCTGCCACGCCCCGGATCAGGTCTTCATCAGGCTGTCTTTATTACGGGTTTCATGCCACAGTGTGAAATGTGTGATTCATTAAGAATCAACCATTATTTGGTACACTTTTAACCTGCCGGAAGCACGCAGGATAATCATTTAGATAAATATATTCGAAGCTCTTATTATTAGTAGATCAAAGTTTTCACAATATCTAATAAGTAGTTTAGCGTAGTAGGTAGGGCGTGCGATTAGTAATGCGAGCGAGCGATAGGTCCAGGATCGAAACCCGGTTAGGTCGAAACAATGCGAAGTTTTTCTGAAGTGAAATTGCGTTCTAGCGTTGGTATGCGGCCGAGTATGAGTGGTTCAGCTTACTCAACCCATAAAATTTTTATTTAATCTTTATTTTTGTAGCATCGGATGATACAAACACAAATCCACAAATATGATCAGGGCTTGATCAGGGATTGATCAGGAAGCTTGATCAGGAAGCTTGATCGGGGCCTGATCAACAAACCTAATCAGGGCCTGGCTGTAAAATACTGATCAGAGCCTGGCTATAGAACCTGATCAGGGCCTGGCCGTAATCCTAGAATTTTGCGTTACATTACTGATCAGGGCCTGACCAGGCAGCCTAATAAGCACCTGATCAGGTGGTAAGGTTTGCTTGATCATGCCCTGATTGTGGCCTGACCGAAATTTCTACTCGGGTATTTCCCATACACCCTTGAAAACGCGTGCTTATATTCTCGCTTTGGTGGATTCAGGCCGGAAAAATTTGTCCTCTGGCTATACGTTCACGCGGTGGATAATAAAAGTAAAATCGAGCTGGCTTGCCTTTTGCGGGTGGCAGACTATTCTCTTAAAATAAAGTAGAGTGAAAGCCCCAAAGATTCTCTCTTGAAAGGAAAAAGCTTCCTCGTCTGGCTCAAAGAGATGGCATTTGTTCAGATCGAGCCACGGGGGGTGAATAAGACAGGGGATTCGAGAGCAAAAAAAATCCAGATTATTAGATGAATAGAAAATCGTGGGCTCACAAATTACTGACTGCAATTTACCGATATAAAAACGAGTCACATGTAAAGCGATTCAGGATTCATCAAGCCCATGAGAAAATTCAAGTCATAAACTCCATTCAGCACCATTTGCTGTGCTATATCTGTGTGGAATGTATTTCGCGCCTCTTCATCTAGATCAACGCATACCTGTACCTATGTAGTACACCCAGGGATGACGATTGTGGCGGCCCTAGAGGTATGCAACCGAACACACACGGACTTGTTTCTTGTAGCCCGACCCCCCTAAACTGCGGAACTACGCTACTACCGATTCCAACACAAAAAAGTCCGTGTATGTTCGGTTGCATAACTTTAGGGCCGCCACAATCGTTGTCCCTGGGTGTACCTCCACCCTGCGCCAAGGTCCTGCCACAATTTTCAAAGTTTCCAAACTACTACCCCATTTGAAAAAGTGACTCTGACTGACGGTATGCAGTCCGTTCTGCGTACGTATCCCCCGAGTATACTCATTACTCATTGTTCTCTTTTGTGCCGAGTCAGCCACCCGCGTTAGAGACGGTGTAGTTAGGAAATACAGAGATCTTATCCAAAATGGAAAGAAAAGAACACTGTGAAACAAAAGCAGCAGGGTTCAGTGGAGATTTTTGGTGTACACCCGTGGACAGAGATTCTGGCGGACCTAGAGTTATGCAACCGAACATACATGGACTTTCTTTGATGGAATCCCTATTGAAAATGTAGACATTGTCACGACGTTGTCACGACGTTGTCACGACGTCGTCACGACGTTGACGACATCGTAAGTTACGTCCAAATCGCATTCCGAAACTACGCCAAGTCCCACGTATAAAACGACGTCGTATACTAGATATGAATTTGGGACCGCAAATTACGTCCTATAGGGACCGTGCACACTAATACATGCTCACCAAAGTGAGAATGTGTTGTCATGTACATGCATACATTTTTCACCACCAAAGTGCTCGTTCTGGACCTTAGATGTCGCAACTAGTATGCATATACGCGATTATACATTATCACTTTGGTGAGCGTGTATTAGTGTGCACGGTCCCTATGCTACGTAAGTTTCGACGTCGTTTACTACATCGTTTACGACGTCGCTTACGATGTATGTATGATCGTACGTTTAATCAGCTATTTAGCTAGAATCATCAGCTCGTTAGCTGGTAAAATTTACGAAATAAGTTTACTAATTATTTATAATCAATTTATTGTTTTCAGGAATATATATTCAACATTGATAATTCATATGAGTGTTATAACTGGAACTAAATTTGTTCCCGTTGACCTCCGTCCACTATGCGACTTTGAAGTGGAGGAGGATTCCGACTCTGTGGTAACACGTAAGTGTAGCCAACACGGTGCAAATTTACTCGCGAGAACCCGAAAGTCTGCCAACCATCTATCGGCGCGTTACGGTACCACACAACGGCTTACCGAACAGCTAGGGTATCCGCCATATTCCTATACCCGCTACATACATATCGGGTACCGTAACGCGCCGATAGATGGTTGGCAGTCTTTCGGGTTCTCGCGAGTAAATTTGCACCGTGTTGGCTACACTTACGTGTTACCACAGAGTCGGAATCCTCCTCCACTTCAAAGTCGCATAGTGGACGGAGGTCAACGGGAACAAATTTAGTTCCAGTTATAACACTCATATGAATTATCAATGTTGAATATATATTCCTGAAAACAATAAATTGATTATAAATAATTAGTAAACTTATTTCGTAAATTTTACCAGCTAACGAGCTGATGATTCGAGCTAAATAGCTGATTAAACGTACGATCATACATACATCGTAAGCGACGTCGTAAACGATGTAGTAAACGACGTCGAAACTTACGTCCCATAGGACGTAATTTGCGGTCCCAAATTTATATCTAGTATACGACGTCGTTTTAGACGTGGGACTTGGCGTAGTTTCGGAATGCGATTTGGACGTAAGTTACGACGTCGTGAAGACGTCTACATTTTCAATAGGGATCGGTAGTAGCGTAGTTCTGCAGTTTGGCGGGTTGGGCTAGGAGAGCTCGGCACATGAACAGTTGTCAGTTACCCCAATCTCAAAATCCAAACAAAGTTACTGTTGATAATTTGAACTATCGGAAATGTTCTGAATCTTGGAAACATTTAGCCTAACTTTATAATCCCTGTTAGGGTGATTCTACAGAAATTGGAATTATTTCGCCCGAAAATTGTCCTCAGAGTATTTCATTTAATCCAACCACCGTCATTGTTTTTTTTTCATAGCACACGATCATATATCACTGTTACCAAAAGGGCCAGTCAAAATATTATGTATTTACATTTTTGACAGTGTTTTTAGAAAAAATACCTCCAGGGGACTGAGAATTTGATAGAAATATTGTGTATTTAGAAAATAATTGTCAAATTAGGCAATGCTTGACCAAAGGATTCTTTGATATCAAGTGTTTTCAGCGTCCATTTTTTGCTAAAATATGCCTCACTTGCTTTGTTTTCGGTTTTCAGATGAAGCAATGTTTTAGTCGTTTGTACCTGTTGAAAAGTAATTTTCGAACCATATTTGTTAATGAAGCTCAGAAATTGGCTCGCATAATATACATAAATGATAACAGAATGTAAGAACTTCAATTTTGCAAGTCCCCTGCAAAAATTTCATACAGGGGACTGAGAACAGGGGACTGAGATTTTGGGAGAAAAACGTAGATAACTCGCAATCAAATTCACTGTCGCTATAAAATTTTAACAAAGACAACAAAAAAACTAAAAATGTCATAATCGTAGACTACAATATATGCACTATAGGTAACATGCGTGAGAAAAAAAGTGAAATTGCACTGTTTTTCTTGTAGATACTATACGTTATCGCAATTTTGCGATTGTGACATGGCAGGGGACTGCGATTTCGGCCCATTTTGAGTGATTTTGAGTGAAAAAAATGTACAAATCCTGTATTTTTTCGTGCGGGCTACGTAGCGACGATTATTTTTCTACGATTATGGTGAAGCAATCATTTTTATTCACGCTTCCAATTCACTTAAAATCGCGGGCCGCGGAAAATTCCAATTTTTGTAGAATCACCCATTAGTTAATTGCCTGTTAGTACGTTGATCTTATTCGGCGTACGATTGTTCTGTATGCTCCGAAAGAAATTGGTTGTTTGTATTTCGACAGCACTTCGCTGCCATCCAATTGTTGTAAGTTTATATTTTATATTCAGGACCAGACTATTAATCGATATACCCGCATCATTTACATATAATTACATATAAATAGTAAAACATTTATCAACTCCTTAATAAGTGTGTCGCTACGTTTGTTTTCATTCGTACACAAGTGAAAAGTAATAATAAATAGTTGACGTTGAAGTGATGTTAGTATGTTGATTTTATTCGGCGTACGATTGTTCTTTATTCGCATACAAACTGATGTTCTTTTGTAGACATCACGCTTCATCCTAGATTACAGTGTATAAGTTTAAGATTATTATTATTTTTTTTTTTCTATTATAATTTGTTACGCAGGCTTGTTATCTTTTCGTCGATTGAGATTTGTAAGTGAGCTTATGATTATATTAGTTTATTAAATAAATCTGGTCATTATATAATTGGGTTGAATTTAAACTTGGTGATTATAAAGTTAGGCTAAACGTTTCGAAGATTCAGAACATTTCCAATAGTTCAAATTATTATAACAGTAACTTTGTTTGGCTTTTGAGGTTGGGGTAACTGACAGCTGTTCACGAGCCGAGCTCTCCTAGCCCAACCCGCCAAACTGCAGAACTACGCTACTACCGATTCCACCAACAAAAGTCCGTGTATGTTCGGTTGCATAACTCTAAGTCCGCCAGAATCTCTGTCCACGGGTGTACAGGTGACTTCCGATTTCGAAAGACTTCCATTTCAGTATTATGAGGAATTCTCCGAATTCTGACCGAAGAATTCCAAAGACTTTTACAGACTCCCGAAGACTTCCAAAGACTTCCATCAATTATCAAAATATTCAACAAAATCATGAAACGCAAAGTAATATGATTGACAAACGTGGTATAATAGGGTATTTTTTTTTTCACCCAATGGGAGAGTTTAAGTCCCTGCGAGCAGAACTTAGACAAAAAAAAAAAAAAAAATGACGGCCGCCCTAAATTGTGTAAGTTGCGGAAAGTGCCTCATTTACGCACACTAGACAGGGTTCGAAAATAATACTTTTGAAGCAGGTGTTATAAACTTTTTTCGTATGCTCAAATAATAAGTTTAACAACGCGATTTTATACTGTATCACCTTAAATAGTCTATATTTAATAATTTATCCATCATATATTTATTGGGATAATAATTAGGCCTAAAAATAACTGATATTCACGCGAATGTCCATCTATTGGGACATTTCCTATTATTGGAAGGTTTGAAAATGAACTGGGTAAATTTAAGCTACGGGAAATTCATGTTTTTTATGCCGTACATTTTTCATCACGGAGTCCATAATTTTCATTCTGAAATCACGTTCAAATGTATTCTGCATGGTTGAACACATGTATTTTTTACCGAAAAAAAATGTATTGAAATCTTTGAATGAACGTTATCGAAGAAATTAAATTGATGAATAAAAAAACACGTGTTTCCCTTACGTGGATTCGATACTGGGATCTCTGGCATGGGAGTCCTACCCCTTGTCCCCGGGTTGCTGCCAGTTATTACAGTATACGTACAAAATTTACCGGTGTAACGTGGGACTTGAACAGAAATTTCTTACGAATAGTGGTTGTTGAAATTCTTTCGAGGAGAAAATTATACGTTAATAATTTTCTATCAACGGAAAAGATAACATCCATTATTTATGATTAATCCGTATCAATCCAATCTCTCAGTTTGAATTAATTTCACAAGTATTTTTGAACAATTTCTACAATAACGTCTGTCCAAAAATGACAATGAAATTATACATGGTGAAAAATCATGTGTTTGACCACGCAGAATACATTCGAACGTGATTTCGGAATAACGATCGCGAACTTCGTGATGCAAAATTGATCGTATATAACATATATTTTTCGTGGATTAAATATGACCATTTTGATCAACATCTCTCAAAGTGTCGAGCCAAGTGTAATAATGTGTCTAATTGGTTAATACCAATCTGCAGTCTTCATTGGCGAGGTCTCACCGAGCCATGCTAAAAAGTGTAACCAGTGATTTGGTGTAAGCAGGTTAATTTTCAAAGGCGAACAGTGGCGATCTGAAGGCACATTTGATTAAACAATGACTTCATATTTTCAAAAACATATTAATCCTATTCCACGAGCGTAGATAGAAGAAGATGACTTCGAGATCTTCATAGGTAATGAAACTTCAAAACGTCGGACTTTTCTCTGCAAATTTTAAGGGGAGGGTACACCCGTAAAATCATGCATGGAGAAAATTTTTTTGTAAGCGCTGTCATACTCGTCTAATAGGATTTACTTATTGCGGATTTCTGAGGGCTAGTACTAGAAGTATGGTAACCATTACCATACTTGTGGAAACAATTACAATACTTATAGTACCAGGTCTCAGAAATCCGCAATAAGTCAATCCTATTAGACGAGTATGACAGCGCTTACAAAAAATTTTTCTCCGTGTGTATGTGATGGAAAAGTCCGATCGGGCTAGTTTCCTTTTTTCGCCGGATGCGACGCAGAAAACCGCCGAAGGATAACTCAGATATTTGGACGATTTCTATTAAATATATTTCAAAGGAATTACCATACCGCAAATTCCGTGGCCTCATTTGTTCAAAATGTCATACAAAGCTACCAAAAAATTTGTCTACCTTCAAACTTAGTTTCTACGACTTCTGAAACGTTTTTTCCGGATGAAAAAGCTGTTTTTGCCCAATTTAATGGTCGTAGGTCTTGGCGCGACACGTATTTTTGGTCCTATACATATTTTCGCTTGTCTCCATAGTTTTTGTTCGAACGATTGAGGACCAGAAATACAAGTTTTTCACTTTCACGAAAGAAATTCACAATCTTCTGGCCTTGTAACTCTGATCACCGAGCTGATCACCTTCCTGAGCAATAATTAGCCGATCTTCTTGTTGGCGATCTTCTCTTTTCTTTGCGCTCCGTACTTTCGCTGCTACTTTTCAGAAATTACACAAAGTCTTATTTTATCTCGTTGCTGCGGAATTTGAATCGTTGCGGTCCCTATCGGGAATCAAATTCCTTGTAACCTTTGATAGACTGAGTATTTATGTGATCGGTACACTCACGTCAATAAAGAGAAACTCATTTGAGACCAATTCATACTCATTTCTTGAAAATGTCATCTGAAATATGTACCGTGCAAGAATATTGCATTCTTCTAGGCGGAAGTGAGAAACTATCAATTGAACTTCACGACAGACTTCGAGAGTCGAAATTGCAGTCACATCCTCAGCAAGGCATTTGACTTTGAAATCGAGCCTGATACTTCTTGACTTTCATTCAATTTCCTGAGCCATAGAAAATCATAATACATAATAAAAGAGAAATGTACACGAATACAATAATAGAATCATCCTTCACACAGAACACAAACATCTTTTATCAATCGCAAGCATGTTTTACGCGTTTTTTCATGCCTGTTTTCGGTATCTAAAGTCCCCATTTTAGCGACAGTGGCAGTAGTCGGTGATGGGGGGTGACGGACTTAAAAGTGCCCGAATACGTACTCCTTACTCAGCAGCAGTGGTACTAGCCGACACATTATTGGGTAAATTTCGTGATTCTAAATTTTCGTTACTTTAAACTTGTCATTTAAAATTCGGCATTTTGACCCGTCGACATTTTGATCTTTCGGAATTTTGACCCCCACCCCAGCTTTTGATTCCGGGGTTTGTCCGGTCCTGTGGGTTGCGGATCATAATTTTGAAGTCCTGATACGTTAAAAGTCCAAGGTTTCGAGTTCTTTTTCCTTTGGAATTGCGAACTTTAACATTTCAAGTTCTACCCCGCACGCGATAAAGGTTAGAATTAGGAATTCTGGCTTTCTGCAATTTCGGTCTCTTTTTGTTGGTAAGGAATCAGCAAATGCTGAAAACTTGAACAAACTATTCATTTCGGTCTTCTAAAATTTTGAACCCCCACCAAAAAATAATACGCGCAGGATACCCACATCAGGGGTTTCTTCGGACTTAGCTCGGCCATCGTGCAATGGAAGAGACTCATCTTGCAGGAACTCTTTTATTCGTCACAGTAAAAATGATCAACCGTTGAAGTTCAAATCGTGTTTTCGTTATTCCACAGCATGTCAGTGCAGAGTTTGACAGACTGCATACCGTCAGTCAAACTCACTGTCAAATAGAGTAGCGGTTTCGAAACTTCGAAAATTGCAGCAGAACATTCGAACGAGGCGCTTTATACAATTATGACAGAACTTCACTTACAGCTAAGTTCATTGATTCATCAAAATGTATAGTGAATCTCCGATTCGGTACTTTTTTTCTCAACCAATTCAATTTTAGATAAGAAAAATGAGAAAATTCTATTACCTCGTCTGAAATACGTCGCCAAAACTGAATGCCTTAGCTCCTTCTTTTACATAATTTCATATGATTTATGGCCCTGCAGTAGGTGATCCGATCAGACTCCAATCGACGTTTGGAGAAACAGTTTTTTGAACTGTTTCACAGCGAATCAGAGGATTTCTTCAGTTTCATCTGAAATTTTCCTCCCCAGGGAAGGGATGTAATTTAAAAAGTCTTATATCTCGAGTATTTCTTCTCCATAGAATGACTATATCCTAATTTTAGAGTCTTCAGTGATATATTACAACGTGGAAGATTTCAGGGTTTGGAATCTCAGGATGTACAATTTTCATAAAAGTTTAATCCAAATTGAAGAATAATATTCCAAGTAATCCTCTCTAGTGGGGTTAAAATTTGAATATTCCAAATGGAATGGGAATAGTGATAAGGGCACTTTTTTTTATTACACCTCTCTCGGTAGGCGAGTCTACGGCTCCTATACATACCTATATACGCGACGGAATTTCATTAATGCCGATTCGAATAACGTTATCACCGGGCTTCCAGTTTTGCATTTACCTAACGTATCACCCGGCACTTCTCTATAATTTCATCTGAGATTCGAACACAAAACCCTACCTAGATTCAGAATTATAGACACGATGCTGGGAAGAAAGTTGGAAATGACATTAGCCGATGTATCAGAGGTAATTCCTTTCCGGAAATTACGGTGCATTAAGTAGCAGAGTATGCTAGTTTTCCTTATGAATCAAGAAATGAGGGTTGAATCTTCCTCATCATTTCTCAATATTAATTCTATTTCGTCCATTCATAGCCAGCTCTTATCTTTCAGGATACCTGGCAGTTTCATATCCACAGATTTTTTTGGGTCCTCATTGAATAGGGACAGTTTGTCAGTGGCCCGTCTATTTCTAAATTTGACTGCACTATACCTAAGTGGAGATTTAACTCTCATAAGCAATCCACCCAAGTTCCACAAGGATCACAGTTCAATCTTAGACACTAGCCGCTTGTCTCGCATTCGGCAAAGTTAAAGATGCGGATTTTTCATGGTCTATTACAATGTCGTGATTTATGAGATAGGGGAAATGGCGAGGGCAGCATTGGCTCACGGCCCTCGATTTCTTAATATTCAATTCTGTACGGATTTTGTTTTATGAACGTGTTACGCATACCTGCAATAAATTTCTATACAGGTACGTGCGAAGAAATTTACGACGCGTTATATGTCGATGGATGATGACATTCAAGCATAACATACCGTCAACCCCAACACCTTTTCGAATTGAGATGGTATTGAATTTTTAGTTCTTGGAGTAAAACTGGTTGTAGTTGCGCAAAAATCATATTTTCGTGGTGTGGTATTGAAGTTCATCCAAAATGTTCACTTCTGATGAAGAGGAATCTGATATTAAAGCTTTTCTTCCGAAGAATGCGCGCAACAATGGTTTATTTTATGAAGACAGTTTTCCACTTTTTTATGCACGCAAAGTTTCTTCCTGAACGACGGTGTAATTTCGCGGGCGGTAATAAATCTTTTTCACTTTGGTTGAAATTAATACGTGGTCTTCGACCTTTTGGTATCTAGATAATTTATGACCCAGCAAGAAACTCGAGCACGTTCCGGTAATATTATCTGTAATTCAGTCAAATATCTTAACAATGGAATTAGACTATTCAAACCGCAAACCTCAGAGTCAGAAACAATGGGGTATACCGACGTCCAGTCTGCTTGTGTAGCGACCATTGATCAGGAACCCAATATCCAAGGGAATCGATGCATGTTCAAAATTCGTCCCTGTCTTCGATCAGCTACGATTGATTACAGGCACACAGATTTTGTGTATTCAACCCACTGCAGTGGGTCCTAATTTCCGAAAGCCTGATGGACACTCATGTGAGTAGGCAACTATGGGTTCTGAGGGTAAACTCGCTGAACTATGTTCCTAAGTTGTCTCCTCGATAAACAGGCTCACTGCTAATAACATCCTCTGATACCTATACCGCTTTGTAACTCAGTTTCGCTAACCAGAACACTGCAGGATCAAAGTTTACACGGTGGGCGGGTCAACTTGGCAGGATATTGATATCAGTGTCTGCCGATTTCTGAAGTTATTGCCTTTCATTCTTGCCTCCGACCAACGGAAAAGTTCGCCAAGCCGATTGTTTGCCATAATTTCTTTAAGAGCTTTAATTTCACCCGGTGTAAAATTTGTGCCACTTACGCTTCATCAGTGGCCGTGATGTCAGAGTTTACAATTTTAGCGCCATAATTGAATAGTCTCCGTAGAAAACGAGAACTAGGAGATACAATGACACGTGTAAAATGTGGAGTGGATTTCAAAGATGCGAAGCTAGATGCGGGCGGACCTGTTGTACTGCACAGTTGGAAGTAATATCTGTGTTCATGTGGAATTTTTATTTTTCCTGTTACTGCTTTTCCTGTCCAATCAACGAGTTCGAAGTGTAGTTTTAACAGAATACGTACCTGTCAACGGCTTATAAATTCTAAATTGCCTGTAACTTGTTGAATGTGTTGAATTTTGATAACACTCAAAAAATGTCAGAATAACATGGACTATTATTGAAAACTACAGAAATCCTAGTGTTTGACAATTATATAATGTAAATTGTTCAAAATTGAGCATCTAATATTTGCGTGGTTGACAATAATTTTTCTGTTACATTGAAAGTACGAATAATGAACAGGTTGTTCATCCAGGACAGTAATGGAATTTGTGTACTATTTACAGAAATATTTCTGTGGACTTTCTGGAACAGGGAACGGATGTTCAAAATTGGACAAATGTCCAACTGTGTGAATAGTGACGTTATATCATATAGGATTTTAAATGCCGGCTAGAGTAAGGGATATTCTGTTCAGCCACACCCTCGTGATGTTGATTATTTTTTTAACAGTTATCTGTCACATGAATAAGTGTTTGCAGCAACAAAGAAAAAATTGTGACAAACCAAATTGGGAATATGATAATGGGTGAAGAAATGTTTGCGATACGATCAAACAAGCTTTTCTAAAACTAGTGCCTCCATGTTTCTTCCCTCGGTTTAATGTTTTGAAGCGTATTCTGGGGCAGTAACTGTTTAGGGTTCCGGTAATAACGGCCATGATGTCAACCCGAGCTTTTGCGAGGGAGAATAAGGAATCTCATGGGAGACACTGGGTGTTCCGTAATAGCGGTGTTAGGTTTTCTCTTCCTCCCGAAATTCACAAGAATCTATTATATCGAATTGCGAATGGTAATTGCATGTGAAAATTGATTTCGTTTTGTCGTCTTCATTATACCGCATCTATTCCGGAGGCATCTTCGGTTGAAGGCATTTTAATTATCAGGTATGCTGAGGCGGCATCGCAATCAGAGCAAAATCTCTACCGAGTTCTTTGGTTTCTGGAATCCAATAAAATCCCGTTCTTAATAGGATCGTGATCAAATTCATCGAACGGTCGACTTGGCACAGAAGGAGTTACTGAGTGAAATGCTGATTCTGATATGGAATATAGATCGTAAAATGATATGGTGATTGAAATTTCGTTTGCAATGACAATAACCATCAAGGGGATCTAAAAAAATGAAGAAAAAACAAATCCAGATAAAACGGCATTCAAGTGAAGACAAAGTGCGTACAGATTCCTTATCGTCTCTTTCAAATTGAATAAATGGATTCGATTATACCGAAAGACATTGGCCCACAGCGAGTTCCGACAACTTGACTTTATTTTATTGTAGTAAATCCCCGGAAATATCGTTCGTATAATAAAGGTTACGGGTTTCGTGAGAGTTTCGTTACATCATACACCAAGATAATTGCCTCAAATCTATCACCAGAGCGGGCCGACTGGTGTCGTTAATAAAGCTCATGAAACTAGTGAAACATGCGAATAATTAAAGTAAAATTTTAACAAGCTCGTCGTGTAAAAGCGCAGGGAAGAATGAATTGGACGACATTAAAAAAAAAAAAAAAAAACGACGGCCACGTGGTGCAGACATTTCAGCGTTGGTTTGGATCGAATGTTGTTCATTCTGCATTCTCTCATATTCAGGTAAATAGTCAGCGAGGGATCACACTGAGCATCTCTTAGATTGGAAGTTTGGCTATCGGAGACAACCGTCTTGACAGAACGAGTAATATGAACTGAGCCGAATCACCAGCACGCGATCTGAATTACGCAGGGCAATTCTTGAGATATTTGAAATGAAATCATAACTTAGACAAGCTCTTCGGCGAAATGAACCGCAGTACGAAGTTAGCGATCGGGGGATCAAGAGGAGAGCATCTCTGTTTGACCTACCCCCTTGTGAAGAAGCATGGATTTGTAAACTTGCTTGACAGTCCCACTTCCTACTCACAGAAATTTTCATCAAAGTTTTAGAATTGGTAGAATATGTATTTGGAACGTTGATGACTCAAGGAGGTAATGATTTCAGCAACTTGGAGTACGAACTCTCTCCTTTTTTTCAAATAAACCTGTAGATCCAAATTGGATCATTTGTCGCACTCTTCAAGTGTGCCCATTGAAAGGTAATTTACAGGAAACTCGAGACTGGACATGGTTCAATTTCGAAGTGTGTTTGCACAGAGCTCTGGCCAGATCAGTTCAAGCGTTAGATTCTCAGCTTCATCTGTGATCGGGGCCCTGGAGCTAGCTGCACAGAGCAAACACGGATACTACTTACTCGTGGTGTCGGTACATCTGTACATTTTATAGAAGTTCAGTCTATCCGCATGTATTTGCACAATATATAGTCTACGGGATGAAATGGCCCCGTTGCACGTGAAAGAAGGCAATATATCAGCTGCTTAGTCACGTGTTAACCGCGAACGAGCCCAAAGGCTGTTCGCCTGAGGGTTTGAACTAAAAAACTGTCATTTTCACAAGCTGTTCGATGTTTCATATCCGGTTGGTAGAATCGATGACTTATGACGGGGTCAATTATGTCCGTAAAGATCGATTCGAGTAACAATACTCCACCTAATGCACACTAAATGAAAATTTGCCGGAATGCCATAACACCCTCGACCTTTTCGCAGCATACTTACAAATTGAATTACGTCATACCATAACGCGAATCATGTGAGTGAAATGTCTTGTCGTATTGTACCTCGTGTTTAGCCAAACGCAAAGTGAAGTAGAAAAGTACTCGGCGAAGCGAATTGCTACAGAGGTTCAGAATGGTAGAACTTTTTACCTCGACTACTCTCGTGAGTGCATGAAAGTCATGCTGTTATCTCGCATGTCTATGTTATTCTAGCGAAAAAATGAAAGAAATAAAAACACGGTCAAAGAACCTGCGGGTCCTCGATCGATCGTATGTGGTGGGGAATCTGCGTCTTGCACAGCTATTTGGCACTTGCATCTGGTCCAACGGATCTGCCGGGTGTCAAGAACTTGTACGTTTGAACTTACATCCGTGTTCCAGTGTACTGTTCATGCTAGTAAGGAAGTGGTATGGCAACAAGCGTGCTGGCGTTCAGCCAACTTCTCCTTCTTAACCACAATTCCGCTTTGAATGCACTTTACTAGGGTGGAACGGATACGGTGCCTTCTCACCGAGCAGACCTAAGTAAGCCCTGACTGTCAGTGTTAAAACCGAATGCATTCGTAACTTCTCTTCGTACTGATATAATACCCTTACCTAGTTAGATGAACCTACGTTCTCTGAGATGAGCAAAATGTTTCTCAGTATTTTATCGCTTCGGAACTAAGTCAGAACAAAGAGCGTGTCGTGTTTTATGGGATTGAATTTCGGCTAAATTCTCGACACAACAAGATCATTCCGGCTGCCCGCCTGTAAACTTCTGTACCAGCCTTTAAACTTCTCGCTTTTGTATGCTAAAAATATATTAATATTCAATTTCAAATTCAGGAAATTTGTGATTAGCGACCCAAAGAATCATCTGGTATACCAATTTTTATCCAAATCCGATCATCCGTTCTCAAGATATCATCGTTTTTTTTCATTTTGGGGAATTTTGTTATTCAAATAATTCAAGAAGCACTAAATCGATGAAACCTAAAAGCCATTCAGTTCTAAGTTTCCAAAAGCCACGGGATTTAGTGGAAACTTAGCTTTTCATTCTTGCGGTGATAAAAATACCAGAGTTTCGGGATTCGGTTTTGTTTCAAATGGTTGATACCTGAACTTGGGTTTTTTGAATAGGATCAAATTCTTTTTTTTTACGTAAGTGGAAAGTCATTCACTATTCCTGGCCTTAAGATTCATTGTTATCGATTTTTTTTTGCATTCACAAAATAGTTTATTGGCATTCCCATAACTTTTGTCACGCAGGATACAGCGAGTCGATTATAAATTCAATCTCCATCGTAGTGTGAAAATGTTCGTGACAGATCTGTGTAGTATACCTCGCACTGCAATCGAAGTGTGAGTGCAGTTTGGTGCCGGAGTAGCGTTTAAATATTAACGATACAACCGTGACAAATCTCACTTGTATTCGATCCTGCAAATAGAATGACATGCATGTGGGCACCTATAAACAGTGATAAATCATCAACGGGAATCGTATTTCGATAATCTGAAAAGCAATTGATTGCGTTGCACATACGTGTCTCCGTAAGGCGTAACGTAACGCTTCTGTTATCTGATAATTAGAACATTTACACGTATCCATCATAACTTCGAACGCCACACCATCTACCATTTTCGTCTGGAGATGAAATTTTTCGAAAAACTTAAGTCACGGTCGATTAGCCTTCATTCGATGGTAAATGCCACCTAAATGAAGGTCAGGTTAGATCTTTGGTTTATGCGTGACGCTATGAAAAGTGAATGGTTGGGGGAAACGTAGAGGAAAACGGCAACGAATTGCTGAATGCATGAATTGTTAGATTTATTAAATCAATGACTGTATACGACAACTTCAGCCACTCGAAAATTCCGAATCGCGACGCATGAACTGTGACAAAGCACGTTCACGCTTTTTGACACGAATTCGGAATAAATATGCAGATTTTATTATTCGGCATCATATTTTCCGATCAACCGGACGCAAATAATTCCACCAGAAATGTCCAAACTTTTACACAATTTCATTTCAGTATTAATTCATCCACACATGCTTTCCAAAGTTACGAAATTATATTCCGAGTACATGCAGCTCATTATTTGCAATACTTTTAAAGTAAAATCCATCGTGTTATAATTTATAAACATCTGTGCCTCGAGAGAAGGAAATAAATGACAAGATTCTGTTATGAGAAAGGTCCCAACTTATTTCTCCAGTCTAGACAAAAATTTGAACCAAGTGCTTAATTTCAATAAACCAAGGTGATAGAAGCCTGAATGCAAAGAAATAACGAAGTATAAAATGCCGTCAGATAATGTAGTTCCACAAGGATCCGCCGCTGCTCGTTTTTCGTCCAGTGAACCCGCTTTTTGATTCCCGCGAAAGCGTAATCCTGTCATACGTAACAACGGACTCATAAATTCCGTAGACTACGCAGTTTTCTACTTCCCGTTTCTCTTTTTTCAGAAGAAAAGCAAGTTATTGTTGCCCAAAGAATCACCTCCAACCATTTTCAGCTGCAGGGCGTCTGTGTGCGTGAGAGTATCTGCATCAATTTTTGGCCGACAATATTTCGAGAACGATTGATCGAATTTTTATGAAATTTGGCTCAATCGACGTGGCTCTTCCAAACATAGAACTGAGTAAATTTCTGGCCTCTGTCGATTCAGTGCTTGGTGAATTATTTAAATAACAAAATTTCCCAAAATAACAAAAAAATTATGCTATCTTGATAACGGATGAAGGGATTTGAATGAATATGGTACCGAGCAGGCACATGAGCAACCTAAATCAACTTGTTGTTTTTTGATTTTTCAAACTCTTGAGACACGGAAGGTACTATCTGAACATATATTCTTAAATACTGTACACTTTCTCACGATGAGATTGTATCCTATTCAGGACACCAGCGACGTGAGTTTTCCCCGTCTCCCTGACCTTAAAGATGCGACAACCCGTGGAGAAAAATCTTGAGATGATCCTACACTCTTGACGGTTCATTTGTGTTCCAATTGACGCGTTTGTTCATTTAAGGTTGAATATCTATGAAGAATCACTGGATTACCTACACAGAGTCTGAATAGCTTTTTGTTGCTATGAGGAGCTCTGTTCGGTCCTGCGTGTCCGAATATTATTATTTAAGTCTTTGAATAGTTTTAAATTGATTTACTAAGAATCGCCTAGGCTGTATTGATGGTATTTCCACACATCTGCCTGGGAGGAAAGACCCAGGCCAGATCAATTCTGACGCCGCCGTCCGGTAAAGGCGCACCACATCTGGCAAGACAATGCCCGCGTTTTGGAGACGATGCACCCTTAGACAATAGCAACGCTTTTCAGCAATTTCATGCCGGTCGAAGGGTGTTTGCCGAATTCCAGCGCGGGTTTTCGCGCGTTTGTGACATGCAGTTGGTGAGTTGGTCGCCAAATGTGAGGATCCGCGGTCAAAAGGGTCCGGAAGGCCCTTTGCATTGTTCATTTCGTGTATTCCTGGGCTCACCTCCCACTCTTAGGATATGCAGCCTAGTCCATTTCTCCCTTTTTTCTATGCACGATAATAGCTTAGAAAATAAGTTACTAGAATCAGTTGCCAAGGAATCGTCGTCGAGTGCACTTCTACTCCCGACTCCCTCGTCGCGATTCTCTCAGACCTACTTGAGTCTGTTGTACGTTAAATAATAAAGGAGTTAACCAACACTTATATTCGGTTACTCTAAAATAATCACACAAAATTTCACCTAGTCTTACTAAGGACAATGGCCGTATATGTAACTTGTATTTTCTGAATAAATAATTGTTCGTTTTTTAAATTCGATTTATTACACCCGATGAGAAAATAATACGCCGCTGGGACACTTATCCTAGAGTACGAACAAGCTCAATGAATACTTGTTCTATAAAATAAAGGCGAATAATTCGCAGAAGTCAGTTTCCTGAACGTATTAGTAATCTTCATCACATCTTAGTAATCTGCAACTCAGTCCGCAGGAACGTAGATAGACGGCTCTTAAATTCATCAAATCATGGATCTAATTCCGAATTCATTTAACCAAGCCAATGAAACTGAAAATTTCACTCAGCAGCCAAAGTACTTTCGTACGTGCCTCCGGGTCCTCCGGGTTCCTTCGGGTTCCTCCAGTCTCGCCGAAGTAGCGAGATATGATTTCAGTTCCTAAGGTAACTTGGTCTTTAAGCTTGTGAGGGTAAGTGGTGGGTGGGGGAATGTCGCGTCGGGGTTTTAAGGTAAGATTAGTAGGGTTGATCATTAAAGGTATTTGAACTCGGTAGCTTTTAGCAAGGGACTTGGCATCGCGTCGCTCGCACCGTGAGGTGAGATGAGAATGAGAAGTAGGGGCATGAGGCGAACCCCATTTTGTGCTTGGTGCAAGAACACACTGAGATCACACTGGGTGGCAAGGAACTATGCAGACGTTGAGCGCCGGCATAGCTGACCTCGATTAATTCAAAGACCCAAGGATGTACCTTCCCTCTCTGGAAAATAATTGTTAGCAGTAGCGATGTGTCGCAAGTTTAGCTATGGCGCGAGGCGGGATAACGGCGCCAGACTCCCTCCAGGGAATGCTTAATTAAATATTTACATTAATTCGAAGGGTTCTTACACTCGAGGTGAAAATCAGTCGAGTCAAGTGCAGGAGTTAATCGAGGCCCAAACCTCACAGGAAATGCACCATGTTCCGGCTTCCACTCTTCTCTCAAATTTTTATCCCCTCCGAGCTCAACTTGTCTTTACGACTGCGGAAGTTAAGTCGCCAGTATAAGTTGTCTTTACGAAGTGGGTGAAAAACGAGACTTACGTCAAGGATTTGGGGATGAGTTTGGATTCTTCTTCAGCTCTGGGGGAGGAAAGTGGGCTGGTATAGATTTTGACCAGTCTTTGGGGATTCGAGGATGCTGGTTGGGATATAAATCGTTCGATAAATCGTTGTTGCTCGTAAATAAGTGAATATACCTATGGGAAATTTTCGATCGCATGCAAAGACTCATATTGTTTCGGCCGCATTCCCCCCATTTCGCCCCTATAGACAGAGATTTTGCGAGCAATTTTGAAACTAAACAGCAATAAGCAAGCAATAACGCCTGTATTTATGCGCCTGCTACAGGAACACCTTCCCTCTTGCCGTTGAAATTTAGTACCAACTCGGATCTCTGTATTCCGATGGGGTGAGTTTCACGCTTGTAATAATATATCAGCTATTCGCCCTATTCGCCTGACGTACCTTAATGCCCGGCTTCCAAGGGACGAATTCATGCTTATTCCTAGCGATTTTCAAGGACGGCTAACTTTATTTAAATTCCCCACGCGTGCTCACCATTTCTCCAAAATTTTTATACGCACCTGCCCTCACGGGCCTATTTCGCCTCCAACGTTTTATATCCTGACTCTAAAAGGTAACAATGATACAAAGAAGGACCAGTAAAAATAATCCGTTTCAATAGTATATTGTGCACCAAGGGAGCAAAGGACGTTTTCGGCGAGGGGGGTATCCACGCTCGGGAGCGAAAACGTCTAATGCGACCGTGGTGCACACGATATTTTATTCCATACATGAACGAAAGCCGATTTCGCGGGCAGATCAGTGCTTACATTTTAGGTTATGTGACGTAACTAGATTAAAGAATTATATCTCCCTAGGGAGATAAATTCTTTATTCACGGTCTTTTGGTCGGTACGGCAGAGCAAACTGGCAGATAAATTCTTTATTCACTGTCTTCACTGCCACAGCGGGAGACTAGAAACTTCTCGGTCGGTAAAACCGCTCTTTGGCCCCCGAAAATAGATATCGAAATCGGCCTTACCGTTCGTGTATGGAATAAAAGTGGTTTTTCACTACCAGACAAGCTCTGCGTGTAGTCAAATGAAATATGGCGACAGTCAATTGACAGCCCTTGTTTTCGTAAAGTGACCTACGGGGTAAGTTTATTCAGCATGAATTGTCCAATGTGGGATCACAAAATGAATGGAATGAAATGTCACAATATGATGAAGAAAAGTACAGAGAGACAGCCGTGCTTTGCAAGGATAACTTGATCGTGCGTCAGGATCAGCGTGCTCATAACGCACCGGGATACTTTTCGTATCGTGAGTCTATATCTCGATGAAGGATCGACAGGGATCAAGGGATTTGAAATGGTAAACCCGTGGCGCTTTTCTCGTGATATCCCCGGATGGACATCAATGGTTACGGATTTAGAATAAGCGGCAAAACTCGGCAACGTACTCAAGACTAGTTAAGGTGATAGCTGACGCACTCCTTTCCGCTCTCCTTCAAGACCAATGATGCTATCGCTCTTGCACTCCTGGCTCTGTCGCTGGTGTGTCGCATTACCTGAATAATAGACCGTGATGAATTCAAGTAATCTCAATCTCTGACGCCAGATGAAGACCAAGGTTGTTCTAATGAATTTGTGCTAATCATGACGACTAGACTGTAGAAAGAATTGGCGCTAAATTTCCTGGAAGCATCTGGCCATATTGATACCTTGGTGGTGGTTGCATAAAAGCTAGTATTGAATTGATGATTTGCTGGTATATTAGACCGGAATACCATACCCTGTGAAAGTCAGCATACAGAGAACATCGAGTTGAGGGATAGAGGGAAAACTCAGAAGGGAATAGATGGGAGATGCGACAGCACGGAGACAAGATTGCGAATCTAAATGCAAATTTATGAGGGTGGGAAATCTTACATCAAGCAACCAACGCTGCTTTGACCCCGTATGCATGATCATCGAAACCCGCCCGCGTATCGTGCAAAATCTTATAGTTACATCAATTCAGCTTTGTCCTAAAAATTCATCGAGATTTACAGTGAAATCATTATTCGAAGCAAAGAATAAATCAATAGCAGACTCTGCTGGCAGCTTTAGCATTTCCTACGTCCTGGCAGTAGATGATATGAAAGGAACCTGAAAGATCACTGTCAAACTGACCGAAGGTATTCGCAGTAGTAAACTATTCGCCTAATTCAATTCTGATCTGTCGAGACCTACCCGAATTTGGCTCGTAGGATTGCATTCTCCGGCTCCCCCAGGAAGTCTGGGGGAAGGGATAATCTTATTTGTTTTCTTTCTAGGGGTATTACGTGAGCGGAGGCTAGACTATAGATTTCCGAGGGAAGAAGATAGAGAAAAATAAAAAGGAAAAAAGCAGAAGAAGAGATAGGAGAATAAGAACGAAGATGTAGTTTTAAGAATCAAAATTCAAACTTGTTTCGTTCCGGAGTATTAGTTAGTACAGATTGGAAATAACAAGGTGCACTGAACCGGGTGATGGGAGGCGTGCCCGGCACACGGATAAAATCGGGGAGTCAGGATGCTGCAGGAGAGAGAAAGAAAGATAGCCGGGGTAGAAACTACCTATGAAAGATAGAGAAAAGGGCAGGAGAGAAAATGAACTTTCTAAGAGAGTTCAGAGAAGGCTAAGGGTTATTTCCAGGGCATTTACCTCTGACCGTCCAACACACATTGAATATACGTGCACCGTATTGGGCTGATCGATTTCCCCCCGCTTATATTTTCTCAAAATCTAGTCCTGCCTCCCTTGATTTTTTTTTTCACCTGACGTCTCGGTAAAATCTTGATGGGAATCCGTTCATCTTCCGAATCAATGGTCGAAAATTTTTGATAACACTTGGTGGACCAACCAAAATTGGTTTTGAGTACGAACCCAGTGGCGTTCACACTCAAATTGATCGACAATTTCTAGTCTGACGTCGACTGCATGATTCGATAAGGAATTCCTATGAATTTTATCACGATGCTTATTCCCTGGATTGGAATGTTTGCATCTGAACGTGGGGCTCATACCTACTCTCCGAACTCCGACCCCTGCACTCATACAAATCTAAAACTGAAACAATTGGTTTTTATGAACGAAACGCGTCTGGAATAATACCGGCGATGTGTATCGTACGTATGAATGCACACTGAGGAAACGTGTTCAATTCCTGCAGACTCTTTCTCTGTTTGATATACTCGATTGTTCATTCTTCTTACGTGGTAGCGAAAATTGATAGACACTGAATAATCGAATTTGAGGGTCATTTATAAACATTTATATAAATGCGGTTCGATGCATCGTATCCTTTGAACGCTACGTTGCCGAGTGAATAGATAACACTTGTGGAATCAAGCCATGATGGAGAGGCAACCATTTCTGATTGGCGATTGAGAGATACTCTTCCCACCAGTTGTCAGCTGCCATTGTGGAGGTGCTTGCTGCTTAGAGGTCATCAAACTACGTCGGTAATCGTCGCTCGGTGGATATACGAACCTGTGATTGCTGTGACACGTCTTAAATTCAGAGTGACACTAAAACTTAGCTCTTAAAAGCAACAACCCGAGATATAGTGTTACGTCTAGTTCATATACGACCCGTTGCGGTACTTGACGAGGAAATTTTAGTGCACGTACGTAAGTAAGTTCGGAATAAAGTTGTGCCTGCATTTGTGTTTACAGTACACTTTGTTCATGCAGACTTTGGGCACACACTCTACTAAAAATTCCCGAGACGACCAGTCAGGACCTTGTTCCAAATTACGACGTGGGGAATAGACCTATGTGGACCCATGAGGTCCTGACTTGGGAATTTTTAGTAGGGCCCTTTTTCACCTCAGAAAAGTGAATTCCCGAGTCAGGACCACATGGGTCCACATAGGTCCATTCCCCAGGTAGTAATTTGGAACAAGGTCCTGACTGGTCGTCTCGGAAATTTTTAGCAGGGCTGGCAGTTAGTAGAACAAAGCTCTATTGAATATGGCTTTACTGGCTTTGATGTCTGCACAGGTTTTTCGACGTCTAGACGCCGCACGATGATGGGATCAATCCTTGTTCATCCCCCATAAGCCCCGTACTGTCACCGGGTATTTTTCACCCCATCTTTGACGACCGTGAGCAGAATGTAAAAAAATATTATGGAGATATTTTTACACACTCTTCATTGAATCGAAAGTTATTATGCATAGCCAACGAGGTGGCATTAATTCAATTATGCTCGAATCGTACATATGAGTTTGACGCTCTTCGGAAGCGGGTTTAATTCTTCTCTCTAAATTTGAATCAGTGACAATCAATATACCACTGGAAAAATCAGTGGTTTACTTATAACTGGAAATCAGTGTATATTCACTGATTGGCAGTGGGTGTCACTGATTCAAATTTAGAGAGTTCATTTAAAGATGACAGTTTTTCCGCTATTAGCAGCATTTGTTAGAAGTGCAGACTCAATTTGATGCAAATATTTGAATGCATTTGAATTGGAAATTATGTTTTAACGCGAATATCACTGCTCTAATAGCAATGAATACTGGAATATCAGAGTTCATTGATGTTCCTAGTTTTCTGAATTCATCAACACTCAGTCGCGCCATCTGTTGTCCTTACGAGAAATCCGTTTGCGAGGGATTTTACGTTGACGAATTCTGAATCAGAAAACTTGGCTGACTATTTTAGGAAAACATATTTTTCGGACGTAAGAAGTGGCAGTATGCATTATGGATGATTGTCGCAATTCAGAAACCTGATGTATCTTGCAGAGCAAAAGTTTTCCTGAGGTAACGAAAAAACTAAGAAGACTCTTCGCTATGGAGCAGGATATCCGGATGGGCACTGCCAACGATGACGAACGACGAAAGAGGACGAATGAAAAATTTATGCGAGTCCCGTAGAGTCGCGACAGATGATAGCCGTTACAAGAGTATTTCTAGAAGTGTTTTATTCGTTACATTTTTTAACGGGGAAAAACTGCTCTTGGTTCACTTTATTTTATCACTTTGTCGTGGCGAAACAAACAAAAAATAGATAAGCTAACTCGCGGTCGTAGCGATCTGACATTATAGCCAGAAAAACAGGCCCATATCAGGTGTTCAAGATTTCGATGTTGGAGTTTCTGGAGTGACGGAAAGTAGAAAAATGTCTATCGACTCAAGCCACTTCGGTAGCGAAGTTGATAAAATAAAAAGGACTCCGGTTTTCTCGACTAGCTTTCTGCCGCAAAACCCATGAAAAGTTACTCGGGAGGTGTGAAATGAATTTCAAATACTAATCCCCCCACCGAAGGAACAAAAATAATCACGTCGTAAAACCATACCGTCATATCCACTCTTATGAAAAATATTTCTTTAGAGAAGAAAGTGCTTTCAATTACCATCCAGCCACCTCCGGGTTCGGTTCAATTCATCAGAAAATTGTATCGGATGTGTTATCATTTATCGTTGGTTGAACGCGTTCAATCGATGGTGATAAAAAGGAGTTGTTTAATCGTAAAAAGACTCTCCTTCGGTTTCAGTGGCTTCTGATACTCTCGGTCGAGCTGAGAGGTGCGAGGCAGACTGCAAACTCAGAGAAGATAAGCAGTTAATCCATTACCGGTTAATTGAAGTGGATGTAGCACCCGTCCCCACCACGGCACCCTGGGCCCCTCTTCGGCATATAACGTAGTAGATTCTGCGAGAGAGCTGGATGGAGTTAATTTATAAAACAAAGAGTAATTATAATTATCATTGGGCAAAGGTGAGGGGGAGGCGGGACCGTTGTCTGCCAATTAAAAGTTGCAAACTCTAACCCCTGCCAGTGCCCCACAGACGCATTACTCTTCTCCCACACCGTTATTCCCGCTCTTTAATAATTCCCTCTTGATCGTTCCCACACCACATTTATCGATAGCTTGCGGTCTCGTTAAGACGTTTCATTCTCCCGATTTCCGGCACACGCGCCTCAGCTAAATTGAAACGTAAAAGGCCGCATGGAACGTAATAAGTTTTACGTGTAAAATTGATTCGGAGCTTCAATAATAAGAGCGTTTTAAAGGAAAGTTTCGCCTCTATAGAGTTTTTCAAGAATCACTTAACGTCTTGATATTGACGGGATTGTTCGCAAAATTTTCTCTTCGAACTTTTAAATCAAGAAAAAGATAGTCGGATCACACAACTTATTCATGGAGAATTTTTCACAATATTGTCAAATCCTGAGCAAACTCACCGTTGTTCGCTGCAGGCCCAAGGCTCCTAGCTTGATGACGCAGAATGCCGCTTTGAAACTCAGAGATAGCATAAGAACTATAACTCTAATTCATTACAAAGTTTGATCCAAGTAAGTGTTCCGTCGTTAGTTAGGCGAAGTTCGAAAATCTGCAAGTTTGTGTTCATGTCGTTACCACCAAGTCATGTGAACTCCTGAGGAGACGAACTTGGTCGAGTGCGGCCGATTGTGTGAAGTAATTACAATACTGCAATTAGGTTCCAACAGTTGTTTGATAACTCCCGAATCTTCGTAATGATCGTATAGTTAAAACTTTTTCTGTACTTCTATTTTCCACAGTTAATCCTGGAGTCAAAGAATCCAGACGTAAGATCGTGATCAGTGTGTAATGGTCTGTGTCTGAATGGCCGTGCGGTAGTTTTCATTAATTGCTCGGAGATGTTATATTTCAGGTTTCCCACAGTGCACCTTTAGTCTGAAGCCAGAAGGAAGTAATCCATAGTTTTCCAATCAGTTGAGAAGAAGGCATGCTCTATTTTCTACGAAGAACGCGACTCACATACCGGAAGCGGAAGCAGTTCATCAGTAATGCCCGACCGACTGTGCCTCCTTCCTCCATCGGGACACTCAACATCAAAGCTATTGTCTTCGGTAATAGGAAATACCAAAGTTTTCTAACCAAGCAGGCAAATCGCTTGTTTTTTCAGCTGAAATTAATGAACCCAAATAGGATTTTTCGTCACGCTAATTGCTCACGGATAATTGTTCTTTCGCTAATCATTGGATAGTCCACTTATATTGTGAGAGCTTACGACTCCGGGATCGATTTCAGGGTGTGAACGAAAATGACAAAGGAATCTAGAATCCAGGCATTGGAAATTTATTCTGCCAACAAATGCTCGGGCGAAATTTTAGAGCTTACATCAGTATGAATCGTAGGACAAGGTTGTCTCACAAAGCGACGTTAATAATTTCAATCACGCGCAATACCTCTTACTTTGAAGTGCACAATACCTCTTTCATACGCTTTGATGAATTGTGAGAAGCTGTTATAATTAATATCTCCTTCCGTTGGGTCAGACCTTGAAAGCGTCTTCAAAAGCTTCTCTTCGCGTTATATAGGTACTTTGATCTATTCTACACCAACGGTGAACCACTTGCGATAACCAGGGATCGTTTACCACGTTGAAAACCACAATCTGCAAATTAATAGGTAAAGGGCAGCTCACCCTAAGTTACCAGTTGCGGATGGCAATTGATAATCATGAGCATCCCAGCTGTCCCTGACAGAGCTTACATGCGGCTGTGGTCAGAGCTGGTCGAGAGCAACGAGGTGTAAATGCAGTCAATGGTCAATCTCAGCCCCAGGCTTTGCTGCTTTATTGGCGCTTATCAGACCGTTGAAAGCCACCATTACGTTTTTTATTTGCTGTTATTTTCATGTCACTACTTCGATAGAGCGCCATTTCCCATCGGGCTTTTTATATTTTTTTACCGCTCTCACAGCACCTCTGTCACCGTACACTTCCAAAGTTTAATGCACTCAAAGATCGTAAGTGCTAACGACGAGAGCATTCCAACTCCCTCTGAGAACTACACGGTGTCGTCTAGTGGTCAAGCATCCCGATGGATCTAAGCCATTCGCTGAGAGCGCTTAAGAGCATGCTGGAGTCAGGCTTTACCCACCGTACCCGGTTTTCACTTGTTCTCACTAATAGCAAAGCCTACGCGTCACGAACGCGGAAAAGGAATTAATAGCGCAATTCTGTATTGAATTCCGAAGATTTATATTGCAAAACTTCTTTATTTCATGCACTAATAGAGACAGGAAATGGTCTTCTGCACAAAATGGTAATTGTCGATGTCAACGAGCGAAACGCCCAACATGGCCGCGACCACCAGTTGACATCGACAATTATCATTTTGTGCAGAAAACCATTTCCTGTCTCTATTAGTGCATGAAATAAAGAAGTTTTGCAATATAAATCTTCGGAATTCAATACAGAATTGCGCTATTAATTCCTTTTCCGCGTTCGTGACGCGTAGGCTTTGTTATCAGTGAAAACAAGTGAAAACCGGGTACGGTGGGTAAAGCCTGACTCCAGCATGCTCTTAAAGGGCTCCTACTTGTCTCAGAGTCTCAGAATATAACAATAAGGATAACAATTTTACTATATCGGTTCAATCCTCGTTTGACCTCCTTGCAGTTTGTTTATCGAGAACATATCTTTAGAGGGTTGAGGGTTGACTATTTGGAAGGAGATGAAAGGTAAGTACTTCGGCTTTGATGGTATGCAAATTAATCTTAACCGGGTATCAAAGGAGGGACCTTTGCCTTGCCAAGTTGGTGGGCAGAGATTGTGGAGGGTAAAAAACGGATCATTCTCGATGCAAATCGAGTACTTAGCTCCTTATAAATTAGACAATAAACTTCATTAATGTCCCTCATCTACCCCTGGCCGAAGTTCTAACGCTGAAGTTTTATCTGCGTTCAGCTATTATCAAGCAACCGCCATTCTATAAACTTTTTGGTGTACGTTCCATATAACATGCGAAGATTATTTCAACCTTTTTCAGGTTAATCCATAAATCACTTTGTTTACTCTTTGAGAACAGCCTCTTTGATTGGAGAGGTGTTTGGTTTCGTGCCAAAAAATGATAGACCCCAAAATTAGTCGATTAATTTTAACCGATTAATGAATCAGCAGGCTTCCATTGATCTTACGGCAACGTGGTTCGTGGAATGATCGTTTAGAAAAGGTTGGAATTATTTTTACCGATTCCAACCCCGTCCCATCTTCCTGGATGTACGACACCGTGTTTAATCTCGGTATTCTCGGGTCGTGTATAATTAGTTCAAAAACCTGGATATAGGTATAACAGAACTTCTCCGGGGTTTATTAAGATAACTGCACCCTACCCGCGGGCATAGACTCATATTCGCTTAGTTGCTGTTCGCTAACGAGATTTTCAAACTGCAAACCGAGCTTAAGAGATATCGCCAGAACTATATGACTCGACGACTGATTTCTGAATGCACAACCAGAGCTCAACGCCGATCTCTTTCCCTAATACTTGGCAGGTGTCGGAAACGAGATATTGCTATTTCCTCAAATTATTAGTCTACAACGCAGTTTAAACTTCCAATGATGCTTCCGTTGAATTTAGCTTTAGCTTTCAATAAGTTTTAGTGACTACCCATGATTTCGAAAAACTTCCAACGAATCCTGAACAATCCCACAGTACCCCGAAAAATTTCGAATAATACCAAAAATTCCTATGGAATCCCTTATAAATTCAAAGAACATGATAGTCCGAAGTAATCACAGAGAATTCTAGATAATTCCAAATAACCCAATAGGAAATTCCAAAACTTCCTAAAGTATTCCAAAGAAGTTTTGCAATGGAAGACTGGAGAATGCTGAGGAAAAAAAAAAAAAAAATCTACGATATTTTGTCAACAAGGTAAAACTTGCGATTTAATTAAAGGCGAAAAATGGTAAAGCTCTTGTTAATGATTTGAAATCGCGCTCGTCCATCGAAAAGGCACATTCGAATTGACAGAGCGCGTTGGAGGCTATTTCGGAAATGCGGCGTTACCAGATTTACGAGGAGTGGAGGGTCTTCTCCGGGTTTCCTTAGCCAGATCCGCGCCCTGAACTGAAACAATTCTTGGCTGGACGCCACTGCGGCACCGCAGTCATTTTATGCATTTTGCGGTTCTCGCGCTTTTCGAGAATGCACCGGGGTTCACGAATCGCGGGCCAATGCACTTTCAAACTTAACATCGACGCAGACGATCCTGTGTTTGCCTTACTCGTCCAGGGTAAAATTAATATTGGGAATAACTCCGTCCAGTAACCAATTTATCAATGTAATATTTACGTCTGAATGAACAACGCAACGAACAGCCGTAGGTTTGTATAATAGCAATCAAAGGGTATTGTATGGTATACGACTTGACTGTGATTATGTGTTGAATCCAATTTGTCGGCGTTAATACACCAGCGATTGGTATACTTTGCGCAGTGTGTAATCGAGGTGTTTGCCAATTCGAATTGAGCTGAACATGGTGATTAATACTCGTGTTCCAAGCTAGCTATTGTGACTTACATTATTCCTAAGCATTGTACCCAGACAAAAAGACAGCGAGAGTGTGAGGATTGAGATTTAATTAACACCATCCGCTTGAATTAGTTTAGAAAGAAGAATCGCTGAACTGGAATGTCGTCTGAAGGTCTCCTGCGAGATATAAAAAAGGAAGTGACTCCGCAGATTGAAAATTTAATTATCGCTGAATCCATCCTAACTCTAATGAAGCTTTAGTTAGAATCCCAATTCAATCATGTCTTTTACTAATAACATCGAGCGTGTATCAAACGTTTTCGTAGTTCCTACTCCACAGCTTCGAGGACGCACCTATTTATCACATCCTGCTCAAAGCCCGTGAATTAAGTACGCTCAAATTGCCATGTCCCGCAATTTATGTGGCTAGCAAAACCGCCCCTATAACCCGCCGTAACCTTCCTGCCGTACGTGATTAATTGAGATTTTTATCAGACCATGATTTCGCAGTCCTTTTAATGCTCGTTTTAATGCCTTATCATATAGGGAGGGTAGGATTACGTTGTCAATGTGAAAGGCATTGGCCCAAGTGAAACTGTCCTCTCGTTCCCTCACATTCGTTCACAACCTCATGAAAGCTATGCAATCTCAAAAGTAAAAAGAAAAAACGTGTGTTGTGTCCATATGTATTTTCCTCATAAATTCTTGTGTCCACTAACCGCAGATCTTCTTCGCCAGCAGCATTTACTCCGGGGCAGACAGGTTTCGCCGATATTTTCTGTGAAAAACGTGGGAAAACTTGGGCAATAAACAATCTAACAATAAGTACTCGAGTAACGGTGGTTTAGCAACGGATGTAGGTACAGCAACAACGAAGACATCGACGGCTATATTTATAGCACAGGATTCAGTTGAGATTCAGCACGAAAGCTTCGCGAACTCTCATAGGTATGAATAATGCCTACGAGCTGCTCCTCGTAAAACAGAATTACGTGCCAATATCTACAATTGTATTTTCAGTGCGTCAAAAGTGGTCAATCATCTCGTCGTGGTATCGAAATGTTAATCTCCATTTTTGTCCATTGCAGAAGACAAAACAACTGACATATGAACAACGAAGTGTGATAGAAAAAAACAAGGAATCGGATAATGGATTCGCCGAGGGAAATTAAATCCAAGAGCTAGAAGCACAGACCGCGCTAATTTAAACGGGCGTATCCTTACTCACCACGAGGCGTTTCGCAAGGCTACATCCCGAGGAAAAGAAAAAGAAGAAGATTCGTGTAAAAAGTACACGTAAATAATTAGATCTCGCCACCGTAGCCGCGGTTGGAAAGTATCTAATGCATCTTCGTTTTCCAGCTCAAAGCGTCTCGCGATCTGTGCAGACAACCACCGCAGGCCTTCAGCGTGCAAGTAGCATTAGAACACCTTACAGACCTGTCGACGTTCTACTGAAAATCTTAATTCTCGGATCCTCTGGAAAAAATGCACTCCATAGAATTTGATCATGATTGAATCAAGCTAGCTGAGAGTTTAATCCGTTGAGGATTAATCTATGAGTTCTTTTTCTGAACCTGTCCTGTAAAACTTCTGATGTTGACAGAGAAAAGTGAGAGCGATCTCTCCTCCATCTTTCAACCGCTAAAACTTCTTCCTGAAATAATATTTGCCACGGGTATTATCAACCGAGTTATACAGCCGTTTAAATTTTTAATAATTTGGATCGAAATTTCTCGTGGTCTTGTGTATCTTTCAGGCTACCACCATCGCGTTTCCCTTCTCTGACCACTCCATCACCTTATCCCAGTTTCTTGGTCGAAGGAAAAATAAATATGATCCATTATTCATATTCCTGCGTGTAGAAGGACAACACCCACGCATCTATTTTCCGCCGTTGATCGTTTCCTTTTTTTCTTCTTCTTGCAATGTCCCTGCATATTT
This sequence comes from Euura lappo, assembly GCA_018257835.1. Taxonomy (NCBI): domain Eukaryota; kingdom Metazoa; phylum Arthropoda; class Insecta; order Hymenoptera; family Tenthredinidae; genus Euura; species Euura lappo. Next base: position 36,887 of record JAEUYN010000728.1, read on the forward strand.
CGTGAAGTGAATTTTAGTTGGCGTCTAGAAGACTGGCACCGGGAAATATTCCAAGGCAATGTCATGGTTGGTCGTATAATAGATTATTCTCTGATCCCGAAGGGTTGAAGGAGCAGCATCCCGTATCCTATATGATGGGACATGGATATTCACTTTCTTCAGAGAGCGTTCACGAGGTAGAAACCCTTTCCAAAGTAGCTGTATTTCGACTCTATGATATTCCCCAGGCTTCAGGAGCCAACAGACACCATCAGCGCCGTATTTTTGTGGATCTTGATAGAATTTTTGGTTTTTACGAGAGTGGAAACTCGTTGCAGTCGATCGTTGTAGGCTCAGATCCGCTGGTCCGACATTGTAAACGATTGAAAGAAACTTGGAGATGTTCTTCCAAGACATTGGAAGAGATCAGGTTGAAGGTGGAAAAGTTAAAACGACTGTCAAGCGCAGCGGAAACGTAGAGCCTCAGAGTATTCAAGGGGATGGACGAACCGTGGCGATGTTTGAAAGTCCTTTTCGTTAAAGTTCTCCGGAGCAACACATTTACCATGTAAAGAGAAACGTGAAGGAAGATTCGTTAGTTTAGCATAGAGAAAATGAGATGCTACGTTATAGGAAAACAGAGTGGCAGCAAAAACGGTACTTCATGAAACTCAAATTAGTTGCATTGCATAAGCTGCCGTCCGCAAATTACGTCATCAACTTTTTTTCCACAGGGTCGTGAGTTCCATCACTGTCGGATAGCTCATCCGTCTGATTCTCACTCACCATACCAGCTGGCCAAAGCTTGCTTCTCATTTCACGTACATTTATACAAGGTACTCCAATTTCGCGGTCTGTATTGCACAGTAGAATAGTGCACGCTGCCTTGAAGAGCTGCTTCGGTTGATCCTATCGAATGTCACACAAAGGCGTATATGTGCGTCCCTTGTCAACGTCAGGCCCATCCCTAGGCCGGGGGTGAAAGCCCAGCTGCATTCCAATGGTACATGTGCAACTGCTAATTGATGGTCTTCCATTGAATCACCATATTTCTCGACGCAGAAGAGATGGCCGAAATCCATCAGCATGGGTTAGAACTCCTCGCATCGTTTAGACTGATTGCATAATGCTTAGGAATTATGGGATTAAGGTGAGCGGGGCAAGTGTTATCAATGCTACAAAAACAAGTACCTAGATTTGTATTCAAATTTTGTCGTCGAAGGTAGGCATAACTGACTACTGGCCAGCTTGGGCCTTAACAAGGCCCTAACTATAGCCTAATAGCCTGAGAAGGATTGAGAGGATCCTCGAGAAATCGCTACAATCTTTCCATGTCATATTCGATCTTCTTTCTGGAACAATTTGAACCAGTTGCTCAAGCACTGGTTAGTAGTATAAGTGCCCTTTCTACCAATATTTTATACCATAAAATACAATAAAATGACTTTGGTGATTTACTATGGAAGGAATGGCCAACTATAATTGTAATGGAGAAAGTAAAACGCCGAGGTGGAATATAAACGCGGTGGCACCGTGTGTGTTGATGCCTGGTGAGCCATTAGTGTATATTTATGAAATAGTATCGGCTTTAATTAACCTGAGCACACTGGATTATCAGAGTTTAGCAGAAGTTCGTAGCATGCAGGTATCCTGTGTGCCTGCCTTGGGACGCGGTAACGCACACGTGCCACGTAATATCATAGAATCCATTCGGTATATTGGCACAATGCGCATGAGCACGTGTGTATCTGTGTGTTACATAAATGATATGCAGGCTCCAAACTAACGATCAGCTAGTGGTGTGTGCAACGATACTCCCGCGGTATCTTGCCACTCGGTGGTAGGTACGTAATAGATTTTAACGAAATTACATCACCGCTGAAACTCCGGATGACGTCGCTGTGAAACCCTCTCTATTCCACCTAAATTTGTATTCAATTCACTCCCTGGTGAGCAAGCAGGCAAAATACGCACGGAGTGACGGAGTGAGTGCTACTCGTACATGGCTTAAGGTCTCCCTTCGTTTCAGGCCGATGAACCATCCCTCGTCTTTTTTCAGAGACCATCATTATTTCACTACCGGGAAAAAAATTCTCAACACATTATCGTAATCGGAAATCGAACTGATGTCATGCTTTCTGTGGAGTTGAGCTTTCGGCACTACACGAGGCCGAGTTAGTTCTGCAGCCGCACCGGCGGCTGAGTAGCTCCGGGCCATTTATTATCCCTATTATCCCGCTTCTGACCTCACTCACTCCCGAGGGAACCCTACAACACCTACTATTCCAAACCCTTCTTTCCCTTCAGGGTCCCTCACCATCGCCTCCTTTTCTCACCCCTTCACCCTACCGTTCATCGGTAGCGACCCTTCATCGCACAATATCGCTCTTCGGCCAACATCGAAGGCCATGCAATAGTCAGTTTCTCTTTTACAGTCTAGTTATTTTCAAGTACTACACGTCGAGTGGATCGGATACACTTGTGACGATGTCGATGTCATTCGGTATGACCTTTTGGGTAAGAAATGCAAGTCGCGAGCACTACAAGGCGCTTCCACGTCTCGGTTACAAAGGAAGATCGAAGTGGTATATGAATTTACAGCAGTTTGTATTCGTTTTTATCTTACGGAGAATATTCAATGAAAACTTTCTGCAGTTGGGCTTTTCCTTTAACAGCTGAGAATTTATGTCACAGTGAGTATTATAAGGGTGAACTTGAGGGCACGATTCGATCGATTCCCGAGTCGGATAAATAATAGATGTCCCGAAGAATGTTGGGCGGTGACTTCTGTTCCCTTTGCTGGTTATAAGTTTTACAAAACGTCCGAAGTCATTCTGTTAGAAAGCGTTTGCACGTGAACGTGAACGCGAACGTTTATGGTGACGAGACGTAAACATAAAATAAGTAACGGAAAACTATACGTGCCATTACGTCAAAAGCTTTCTCACACCTAGTGAACTTAAATTGGCAACCCGTACGAACGAACAAACAAAATGTCCGTGTGCTATCGCTACTGCACGGTCCAATATTCCCTATAGTCGGATACGATGTGATCGGAAATCTCCACTGGTTTCATTCCACCGCTGTATTCCATGGTGTTCACTAATGCTTTTGGATCCAAAAAATGATGCTCCGGCTGGAAATTTTGTTGAGGCAGTGATAAGGTCCTGGCTAGGTTTGCCCTACTGCCCGATCAGGCTCACATCAGGTAAAGTGATCAGGCCCACACCAGGTGGAGTGATCAGGCCCTGACCTCGTTTGTAACGCAGCGTTCCACAAGAGCCTGATCAGGCACCCTACTCCGGTCGCCGTCAAGGTTATCGATCAGGGACGGATCAGGCCGCCTGATCCGGGTGTCAGTCAGGCCCACATTAGATTTACTGATAAGGCTTCCTGGTCAAGCCCTGATTATATTAGTGAATCTGTGTTCCGATTATTCAACAATGAAAATATAATTACAAAATAAAAATTTTGTGGTTTGAGTAAGCTGAACCACTCATACTCGACCCCATACCGCCGTTAGAACGCAATTTTACTTCAGCAAAACTTCGCATTATTTTGACCTAACCGGGTTTCGATCCAGGACCTATCGCTCGCTCGCATTACTAATCGCTCGCACTACCTATTTCGCCAAACTACTTATTGGATTTTGGATATTATGAAAACTTTGACCTATCAATAATACGAGCTTCGAACATAATAATTATAAATGATTATCCTGTGTGGTGCCAGCAGGTTGAAAGCGTACCAAGTGGGTGTGTATTATGAATGAATTACACATTTTACACTTGGCGTAAAACGCGGAATAAAGAATGCATGTTAGCAACCTGACCAGGGCTCTAGCAGGCACGCGTCAATAAGGGCCGTATCAGGCTAAACGGACCAGGGGCTCAACAGGCACACCTCGGTAAGGGATGCTTAGGGTCAACTTGACAACGGTCCCAATAGACATCTAGAAATGAGGTCCGTATCAGGCTGAACTGACTGGAGGCCCGACAGGCACACCTTATAGTAACGGATGCCTGAGGCCGACCTGACCAGGGTTCTAGCGGGCACGCCTCAATAAGGACCGTATCGGGCTAAACGGACCAGGGGCCCAACAGGCACACCTTGGTAAGGAATACCAAAGCTTGCCCCGATCAGGGTTCCAACAGGCTCGCCTCACTGAGGTAAACCTGATGCTCACCTGATCGGGACCCCATCAGCTCTACCGTAATGTGGCAAACCTGATTTCAACCTGATCGGGACGACAGGCTAGCCTGACCAAATTTCCAGTTGCGGCGTTTTGACTGGATCCAAGAAACAATTTGACTATCAAATATTTACCAGAACTAGGGCATTCGCGCGCTTCGCGCGCTTCTTGATTATTTAATTTTAATAATATATTCAACCATACATAATATATACATGTATATATCTACTACATACTATATACATATACTATATATACTATGTACTATACATGTACTATAGGGTGCCAACATTTCGACCTTAAGTTTGCGATTGGGATTCTGCACCCAGAAAAGTCAAAGATATCACAGATAAAAAATAAACCCCTCCAAGAATGAAGGTAATCACACAATTTGTAAACTAATCACCCTTTCACCCTTTCAATTGATTTTTTTTTTTTTTTTTTTAATTCCAAACGGTCAAGGTCTGAATAAATGAATAAAATCTTATGTTCCACAGAATGTTTTATTAATCAACAAATCATTTTTATTATTTTCATTAGTTTTAAGGGATAACTTTGGTTTATCGTAAGCACGCTCCAGTTATCCGCTCTTCAATTTCTGTAAATAAAATATATGTAATGTATTTATTATTATTTCAAACAATTGTTTCAATTTTTGTGAACTAAATGAATTTTACTTTTGAGGATTCATCCAGATTTGAATTTCATGATTTTCTCTTTGGAATTCTAACTGCCTGCATCAATTCTTCGTCACTGAGGATCCTTCCGCTAATTTTTTCTATCTTTTTGAAATCAGAAATCAGAACGTAGGGTAGTTCGTTTTCTATTTTCAGTGTTCCAATAACTGAGACGTGTTCCCCCCCTCTGGAATATTTTTTTCTCTCGCGTTGAGCCAACTCGGATCTCGATTTTATAGTCATTCTGTAAGATGCAAAAGATAAGGAGTTATTATAGTACCTAATATGTTTGAAGAAATCATTGGATTTAGGATGTGTACTATCAAACAGTTCTTTCAATTCACGAGGAGGGTTTGGTAAATTGTCTAGATATACTTCTCCATGAGCACAATAGTCTCCGAATGATAATTTGTTAGACACTTTTTCTCGTTTGAAAGGCTTAGCACCACATTTAATGCACAAAACATTCATTGGTCCTGCATAATGTTTATTATGATCATAATTCGTCTTGGTTTTCTTTATGATTTTATGAGTATAATTTCAATTTATTACAGATTTATCACGTAATATACCTAATCTATCACAATTTGAATCGAAAACTGGCTCAATGCTAACTAACCTGTCTCCTTTGGATGAAAAAGTAATGTTACTTGTGTTTTTCTCGGTACTTTGAACAGTTGGCGTCGAATCTGTGAAATCATTTGTCGTATCTTCGAAATTATCAATCGCAATGTTAACCCTGCTTTGTGATATACTGGTAACTCCATTCTTTTCTCTAACAAATCCCGTTTTCACTTTTTGCTAATATTTTAGATTGGATTGCTGTCGACTTACTCTTTTATTTCTTGTTTCAGCAAGTGATATTTCTCCTGTATTGTTCGCTGACTTTTACCATTCATATTTGGAATTGTTACATCATTATTAAAAGAAACCATTTTCTTAAAGTCTGGCTGCGTGATCAATCTAAGGCTATTTGATCTACTTTCAATGACTTGAGTACCATTATTTTCATTAGTATTTTTAGTAATACTGATTGACGTTATATTGCAATAATATTGCTCACCGAAACGTTGATGACTTTCAGGAATACAATTATTCAATAATAAGTATAATGATTGCATTGAATCAACTAATACTAAGCAAGCTTTTCCGTCAGAACACGGTCTCACGAAATTATCTCTCGAATGTGCATCAGACATCCAGAATTGATTATCAAGTTTCCCAATTGCTACGGATATTCCGTTAATTGTTAGTATACCACCCATAAAATTTTCAAATAAATTGACCAACGCGTTTTTCAAATTGGGCATACCAATCTCATTATTATCGTCAATACGATGACCAAATAGTATGTCTCCGAATTCTAACGTGTGACTTATTGAATTGATCACGATGCTTCTAGGTTGTAAATCAGATACAGACAAATATTCTGGATTTATTGTATTCGGATGAACTTCATTATCGCGTGCGAGTCTGCTACTAATACAGTTTGTCTCCCATGTTAAGAAGATCGTCAATAATTTGACTTGTCCAATATAGCGGATTTATTACAGTAGACATTACCAGCGCTGTACCAGCGTCAGCTGTGCATTGTTTTCCCCTACTAAAGTCAGAAAAGATCTTGTTTCCTTGATTAATTGACCCTCTTGTTATTTCTTTGATGATCGAAAATTGATTCTCCTCTTCTCGCAGGGAAATATATTTTGCAAGCTCTGGATTCATGTTTTTTTTTCCTGATTTGTATTGGCCCCGGTTTTTTTTTATTTCATCCCGTTTTGTTATACATATGGGGCTGTCCACGTCAATTCACCTAGCCTCCAGACCACAACTTTTTTGATTTGCTTCGTAATTTTTTCTATTGTTGCCCTTGCTCTAAAACATTTTTCTGAATTTTTTCAGATTTTTAAAAAATACCCTTTGTGAGTTATGATTTTTTTTCGACCAAAAAGAAGGACCATTTTTAAAAATCTGAAAAAATTCACAAAAATCCTCTGACTGACGTAGAACAGTCTCCCATTTGCGAGAATGTGGAACGAATTTTTTTAATATTTTTTGTTACGAATTGATTGATTTTTTTTGAATTTTTTTTTAAGTAAACGCTATCCCCACGACTTTTATCCTTTCTGGATCTGCCAGCACTATTTTCGAATTATACGAATGGGAAGACATTGGTATTCAACTGGTCAGTTACTAGAACAATTAGTTCGATCCAGTATTCATTTTGCTCTAAGGATAAAATGTGGAAAAAATTGTTTGTTTCAAAGTGTATATCACAGAAACGATGAACACGAGCTGAAACGACCAATTTTTTCCACATTTTATCCTTGGAGCAAAATGAATACTGATCGTAATAATTGTTCTAGTAACTGAGCAGTTGAATACCAATTTCTTCCCATTCGTATAATTCGAAAATAGTGCTGGCAGATCTAGAAAGGATAAAAGTCGTGGGTGTAGTGTTTACTTGAAAAAAAAAAAGTAAAAAACCAATCAATTCGTAAAAAAATATTTAAAAAATACATAAAAAATTCGTTCCACATTCTCGCAAATGGGAGACTGTTCTACGTCAGTCAGAGGATTTTTGTGAATTTTTTCAGATTTTTAAAAATGGTCCTTCTTTTTGGTCGAAAAAAAATCATAACTCACAAAGGGTATTTTCTTAAAAATCTGAAAAAATTCACAAAAATGTTTTAGAGCAAGGGCAACAATAGAAAACATTACGAAGCAAATCAAAAAAGTTGTGGTCTGGAGGCTAGGTGAATTGACGTGGACAGCCCCATATACAGACTATAAAGGTGTGTAACTTTCAATATCTCATGTTTCCATCAGCATCATTATTTCTCATCGTCATATTTTTCATAGTAATGTCATAATCATGTCACATATTGTTGTCTTTTTAGTCACAAATTTTCATATAAATTCGAAAATTACACGATATCGAACTTCTTTCTTACCTGGAAACAGCAGCAGCTAACAGAGAGAATTCTACCCGAAATTCAATTTCGGCACCTGTGAAAAGAATTCTCCATGAACACAATTACTGCCGCTAATTATTATTTTTATGCCGAAATATTACGTGATATAATATCTACTATAATTTACCTGAATAATTCTCATGGACTTTCTATGGATAATTCACTTGACCCATATTATCTTACATGAAGTCGGCAGTCTGTATCGAAAAACGATAAAATCCCATCTACTTTTTAGATATGGGACAACAATACGATGCAATTCTTTATTCTACTATTTATCTACTACTTGTAGGGGAGACCGGGGCTAGTTGTCACACGGGTTAATTGTCACAGTGTCCATATCTCCACTGCTGGATAACAGATCCAACGGTGCTATACATAGATCAAAGTTGTAGTTCGATGTATGAAATTGAATATCGCATCATATTCGGCCTCGCAGTGATCGATAAATTGAAATCGGACCTGAAAAGTAATTATTTTCCATCTTCTAATATGTTTTTTTTCTCATTTTCTAGACTGCCTTGGAAAATTTCGCTACACGATATTCGGAAAGGTTATTACATATTGTTGATATTTGAATGGCGGGTCAGCGAGATGTGCAAATTTTTAAACAAAATAGCGGTTTGGGGCAGGTTGTCACAAAATTATTGGGGCTAGTTGTCACGTGTAAAAACTCACCCCATTTCGACTTGACCATGGTTTTTTGAGTTGAGGTCAACTTTCTCAAGATTCTCGGAGTTTGGGTGGGATTTTGCATGGTTTGTGGGGTGTTCGGAGTCTAGGTTGACTGTTTCGTGGTTTCCAGGAAACAATACAATGAAACCCGTTTTCGCCATTTAAAATACTCGGGACAACTTACCCCGGGGTCTGTGACAACTTACCCCGCCTCGGGGCAAGTCGTCACACTCCGCGAATTTTTTTGAAAATTCGAAAAAACCTACTCAGACTTGCTTTAGAATAACCAAAAATTTTCTGTAGGTGCGCAAAGGATGCATCTACAATACCCCATCTCAAGATTTGCGAAAAAAAAATTTGGAAAAATTCTAAAAATCAGAGAGTAAAAAGTGTGACAACTAGCCCCGGTCTCCCCTATAACTAGTCTGATAATATAATTACGATAATATATTTTATGACAAATAAAAAAATCTACGAATTAAATATTTGTTGATGTATGTAATAAATTATTTTTATACTATACAGAATCATATTGAATGAAGAGCTAATTAATTCCGTAACAGAAATTTGAGTGCCATGATTTTTATTATGAAAATCAACTAGAGATGCATCTTGAAAGGTCATCATGAATATAACGTTGTAGTAAAAAGGGTTAGGGGGAAGTCCCGTAACGCCGGACGGCACCTAGTACCGGACAGACGTCGTATATCCAAAAGTAAACGAAGTATCTATAGTCTTCTTGCATTTTTCGAACCTGCACAACGGACGTAGCCGAGGGGATGCGCCACACGTGGCACTGAGCACCCGTGTGTCACCAAGAGACAGTTGACGTTTGAGCCTGCATAAATTTACGTCCCGCCTAAGTTTCGCATTTGTTTATTTTAAACAACTCGTGATTTTGTTGTTTTATTTTTGGCCTGGGTATGTTTGTTGGTATGTATTCTTTCGGATAATGGTGAATAAAAGTTAACATATTTGCGAACAAGCACATATTTCATTATTTAGTTGTGCATTACGGGTCCCTAATATCGGACACCTGCCCGAGTAGAAATTTGATAGGGCTAGCCTGATGTGCTATCAGGCCCTGATTGAGCTTTGTTCAGGCGGTCCTGAGTAAGACAAACCTGCTGTGGTCCTGAGTAGGGTCCCATCAGGTATCCCTAACAGGGGCACTCCTGATATGGCCCTGGTCAGGATGCTTTCAGGCCACACTTACCAAGGTTTGCCTGCTGGGCCCCTGGTCAGAATGCTATCAGGCAACACTAGCCAAGGTTTGCCTGCTGGGCCCCTGATTAGGATGCTATCAGGCAACACTTGCCAAGGTTTGCCTGTTGGGCCCCTGATCAGGATGCTAGCAGGCAACACTTGCCAAGGTTTGCCTGTTGGGCCCCTGATCAGGATGCTATCAGGCAACACTTGCCAAGGTATGCCTGTTGGGCCCCTGGACAGGAGCTGACAGGCATCCCTTCCCGAGGTGTGCCTGATTGGCCCATGATCAGGATGCTATCGGGCAACAATTGCCGAGGTTTGCCTGTAGGGCCCCTGATCAGGATTCTATCAGGCATCCCTTCCCGAAGTGTGCCTGATTGGCCCCTGATCACGATGCTATCGGGCAACACTTGCCAAGGTTTGCCTGTTGGGCCCCTGATCAGGATGCTATCAGGCAACACTTGCCAAGGTATGCCTGTTGGGCCCCTGGACAGGAGCTGACAGGCATCCCTTCCCGAGGTGTGCCTGATTGGCCCATGATCAGGATGCTATCGGGCAACAATTGCCGAGGTTTGCCTGTAGGGCCCCTGATCAGGATTCTATCGGGCATCCCTTCCCGAAGTGTGCCTGATTGGCCCCTGGTCAGGATGCTATCAGGCAACACTAGCCAAGGTTTGCCTGTTGGGCCACTGATCAGGATGCTATCAGGCATAACCAAGGTATGCCTGATTGGCCCCTGATCACGATGCTATCGGGCAACACTTGCCAAGGTTTGCCTGTTGGGCCCCTGATCAGGATGCTATCAGGCAACAATTACCGAGGTTTACCTGTTGGACCCTTGGTCAGATTGGCTTCCAGAGTACATGATACTAGAAAGTGCAGCGCGCCTGTTGCGTCCCTGTTCAGGTTGGTATCAAGCATCCCCTACTGAGGCAAGCCTGTATGGCCGCCAGCTAGGTTGGCGCCAGGCATCCCTTACTCAGGCATGCCTGCCACGCCCCGGATCAGGTCTTCATCAGGCTGTCTTTATTACGGGTTTCATGCCACAGTGTGAAATGTGTGATTCATTAAGAATCAACCATTATTTGGTACACTTTTAACCTGCCGGAAGCACGCAGGATAATCATTTAGATAAATATATTCGAAGCTGTTATTATTAGTAGATCAAAGTTTTCACAATATCTAATAAGTAGTTTGGCGTAGTAGGTAGGGCGTGCGATTAGTAATGCGAGCGAGCGATAGGTCCAGGATCGAAACCCGGTTAGGTCGAAACAATGCGAAGTTTTTCTGAAGTGAAATTGCGTTCTAGCGTTGGTATGCGGCCGAGTATGAGTGGTTCAGCTTACTCAACCCATAAAATTTTTATTTAATCTTTATTTTTGTAGCATCGGATGATACAAACACAAATCCACAAATATGATCAGGGCTTGATCAGGGATTGATCAGGAAGCTTGATCAGGAAGCTTGATCGGGGCCTGATCAACAAACCTAATCAGGGCCTGGCTGTAAAATACTGATCAGAGCCTGGCTATAGAACCTGATCAGGGCCTGGCCGTAATCCTAGAATCTTGCGTTACATTACTGATCAGGGCCTGACCAGGCAGCCTAATAAGCACCTGATCAGGTGGTAAGGTTTGCTTGATCATGCCCTGATTGTGGCCTGACCGAAATTTCTACTCGGGCGATTTGTCCCCCAGTACCGGACACCCAATTTCTTCTCTGAATTCGACCATTTATACAAAACTTGTTCTGACGTGTTTTAGTGTTTTTTCCACAATGGCTAACCAATCAAAAATACTTGAAAGAGGAAAATGGTCTGAAAAAATATGAACCAGGCAGTTCAAAGAGTCTCGAGTGACAATATGACGGGTAGAGAAGCTGCGGTGAAATATGGATTACCAAAAAGTACCTTGTGCGATCGCGTAAAAATTATGAGAAGTGGAGGCGAACATCCCTGAGTGCTCCGATCAATATATTTGTGACCATTGCAAAATTCATTAAATTTTCAGACAGTTTTTCTATCCATACTATTAGTGTCCGGTACAAGGTGCCACTTTTCTGACTCCGTAGTTTTTGTTACTGAATAAAATAGTATTTTATTCTCACTTTAAAGTTGTATACTAATTCCAAAAGCTCCTATATTGTTAAAAATACTCTAAAGATTATAATAAAAATTCAAATAATTATGTTTTCACTTAAATGACGATTTTATTAACGAATAACCTTAGGTGTCCGGTACTGGGGGACTTCCCCCTAATAGCATTGCATAATTCTCTGAATATCCGAATTTATGGTAGAAATTTTGACTAAGAGTGAACCTTGAAACCGGAAACGCGCTACGTGACCGCAAGCTTTGGGGCGTACAGATAGATAGGCTGACACCAAGTACAATTCTGTGGGATCCGTATAATGAGATGAAATAGTGGAGCTCATTGGAGTGCCCCTATGTCGACTGGAACTGCAGTTGAAATTTTGCAACCCTGGTGAGTCGAGTCGAAGGGAGAATGTTATATTCTTCATGTAGTAAAACGAGAACAAACTCAGGTGCACGCAAAAAAGGTCTGTATTAAAAAAAAAACGTTGTTTCCCAACATTTCTCTATGGCTTCGTTGAATAGCGCTCCGTATCCTCACGAACATCCATGAGGTAAGTATATCCGTGTGGACTCTGGTGCTGTTTGAAAGTCACATTTTGTGATACATAGTGCATTCATTCCATTTCATTTATTGCTGCTGTAAATAAGAATATACCCATGTCGAGGATTCTGAACCTACACAACACGCCTTCTGTTTTATAACTGCACCATATCTCTCTCACCAGCATATTCCCAGATGCGTTCCAATTTATCGAGGATATTCACCAAGCGCTTCGAGTCTGCCATGAAAATATGTATCCTTCCTTCTGACTCTCGATTTTAGCATGACAAATCATAGGGTCTCAGACATACAAGATTCAGGCCCGGTTGCATAAACGTGGGGTAACATTTACCCCGGGGGTATCGTTCAATTGTTCAATACACATTGACACATTAGATAAATGTGTGATAAATATGTGTATGAAATAATTGAACGATACCCCCGGGGTAAATTTACCCAACGTTTATGCAACCGGGCCTCAGGATGAGAAAAATAATTGAACATCAGTGGTAATCGCGTTGATAAGTTTTTCTGATCTCATTGCCGTTTCTGCTGATTCTCTTCTTTTCAACGCAGGACGATTCTTATTTATGTTACAAAGACGTGACTCGATGGGCAGAATTAGTTAATTTTTTGCTGAACTAAAAGACGCCAAAATTAGTCGGGGCTTGATTATCATTAAACTGTAATTAGATGAACTGGTTAGAGTGCGTAGGGCACGTATGCGGGTCAGTGGCTCACAACGTGGCGCAAATTAGGGTCTCTCCTAACTACAGTAAAGCAAATATCGCCGATTATATTTCGACCGTAGAGTTCAGAAATGAGCGGAAAAGTCTGTTTGCTCTGGGTTTCTGCTTCACTCTAAACCTCGCGTCATTTGGCCCTTCGGTTCAAAGGATCAAATAATTTTGAATACTGGCGGCTGTGTGGTTGGGGAGCTTGTTTCCAGAAGGGGAGTTGGACCAATCCACCCTGTTGGCAGATATGAAACTTGATCGTGCCAGGAGCAGGTGAGGAAAACGAAAATGATAATGTAAGAAAATAAAATAAAACCGTGATCGTCAGAATCAAGATGAGACTGATTGAAGAAGGTAGCGTCGAAAATTGGTTATGAATACGATTGCTCGAGCGAGAAGCTTTATCGAATCGAGAATTGAAAAGAAGAAATGCTTATTATTGGAAATTCTATCGGAAGGTAAAAGCATCTCATTTACATGATGCGTAGAGTTTGACAGAGCATTCATTCAGTCTTACTAAAAAAAAAATTGTTTGTAATCAGCCGATATTCTCCACAGTCATTTTCGATACTCTCGGTAAGTAGAACGAGATCCAGAGCCATCGTCGGATTTCTTCGTTCCGTATTGACACAAAAAACTTTTTCCGGGTTCTGGGAAACAGTCCGTATCGTTTTCACGTGTACTCCACCTACACGAGTGACCACGAGTTGGTCAACCCCACGAGATCGCCTGCGTCTCGATCCCATTTCATCCAACCTTTCTAAATGGCAGCTCGACCCAGAAACCATCTCCCCACTAGCCGTGGTCTCCGCCGTTGTGGTTATTCTGTTCTAGGAATCACAGTAAAATGTTCTACCTTCACTTTCCAACGATGAGGGTACCCGGAAAAGTTTGTACATTCTATTTTCACCGCGGGTCGGGGGCAACTTTCAAATTATCATTCGATTTTCAATACATGTATATTGTATTGTATACCATTTGGTTGTATTTCAGATTTCAAATATTTAAAGTTTTGTCGATCATTGTAGTCTGCAGGGAATTATTTTTCTCTGTAAAGAATATTATATCCACTGACTACATTTAATTCGCTGTCGGTCGGAGAGGCAAAATAAAATACAAACCATGCTATCATTATACATAAATTGGTCTGCATGGTTCCTGGAAGCAATCGATATGAATAGTAGTAAGATGACGTCCTCGATCGAGTCCTCCTTTCCTACCCAATTTCTTCGAGTATCAACCAGCGTCTCTGAAATACTCGTCCTTGTTTCTTATTCGACGGAATAAGATTTTCATACTTATTGTACTCATTGCATTACATTTATAGGCTCGAAATGTCATATGAATGAATGGCTTTAAATCTTAGAAGGTCAAGCCCATGCTTGAGAGTTTCTGGATTAATCCAAACAGCGAAACCGCCTTGACATTCCAAAAAACACGCACCGTGGCCAGTGGTACTGGCCTTCAGAGACTGGTCAAGATCAGAGTTTCAGAACCGGTTATTGTGCAGGTCTTGACGCTGTGAAGAAATGTATTTTCCTCGTGGCTTATAGAATAAATTACATTGATCCACTGTTACAGTCCTGGCTATTTTTCAACAAACTTATCTGGAGGTATTGCTCGGATTTAATTGATATTGAGGCGTAAATTAACCCGTCCCCTCTCGGTGTGATCTCCATGTCAGGTTAAAATTATCGGATCAAGATTCCTATATGGTTATACACTCAGGCATTATGTTAATTTTGTGCTAATTTCAACATTGATTTTACTTGAAACACCTACGTTGTATGTTGGATTGAACTAATGAAGTGATGATTAAAGACACCGAATTGGTACAAAAATAAGACAAAAATTTCAATGAAACGTGACAGGAACATAGGAATTTGTCTTCTATTTCTGAAGATTTATTGATATTCATTGATTTCTTTTTTCAATGAGTAAATAAAATAGTGAAGGGTTAAGAGATATAATATGTTACATAATGACAATTTCCAGCGCGTTCGTTCATGTAATGAGGGTACAGCTAACGTCTCAATCATTGACTCTATCCTAGTCAACATCTAGCTTCCGGAAAGACCCCGAGAATCCGAAGAGGCTGTCCTTATCAAATGCTGGCCCAGGGCGTAGACGTTCGTCGACCATTACTTTTTCCTGCTGTATGAACCAGTCCCGCCGTTCACACACCTTTTCTCTCAACAAAGCTAGTTTACAAAAGAATGGCAATCGTTTCATATTCATATGAGTCAGTTTCAGTAGATCATGGGAAACTATAAAACAATTTATGTGGAATAACTTCAGATAATTCTCAAATGAAAGAGAAACTCACCAGATAATTCGTTCATGGGTCGTTCGTCGCCGCCATAATCTTTTGGTAATATGGATCTGGGTATAAATTGATAGAATGATTCCATATTACCTGCTGCGTGAATGTGCACCTGAAAATCCAAGTACAAGTGAATGAATTATCTGCATAAGTTACAGGAATCTGAATCGGCGATAGTTATCAGAGAGTGCATTTACTAAATGCTCCGAAATCTTCATTGCAAATAGGAGTCAATTTGAATCTGGAGCTGATGATATCAGCCATGGATCTGCACTTACTCTTGCGGCGATTTTTGGCGATAAAATTGACTTGACCATGGCGACAAAGTGGTCCACAAACGGTGGAGCATTGATGTAATGAAGTCCTCTCAGTCTAGCAGCGTAGGCATTCTTGAACCAAGTAGAGTACATTGTAGCAAATAGGCAGCCTTGAATACGTGGTGATAATTGTGATTACTTACCCTGTATGTGACATCACATTTTTTAAGGAGTGCTGGCGTTAACTTCAATAAATGACCCATGCTTAGCATCGTGAGATCGTAGACGTAAACTTCACCAATGCTATGGAATTCTTGCATTTTAATATCCCCCACCATGAATGCATACCTATCACAAGTCGAAGCATATATTCTTATGTAATAACAATTATAGTGTATCTAGTACGAAATGTTGGTGTAACGAGTCGATCATATTTAGGTATTACTAAAAACTGTAACGTGTTCAATTGCGTGTTTAGATCCAGATAAATTGTTGCTTTTGTGTGCTCACGGATTTTATAAAGTTCGATCAAACTTTGTGAGGGATGGAATATTTTTCTCATTGAAATTAACCCAGTGCACACCACTGCACTATGACGTACTTGAAAAATTCCCAAGGCTCGAATTTGCTGGACTCATTTACGACCGGTCGAAAAATGTGAACGTTGTACTTCTCGGGCGTGAATTTGGGAAGCATCGCGTATTCCCTGTGGCAAAAATAATTTTCCTCTGAATAAAGAACATGAAATCAATCATTTAATAGATGAGAAAATTCCAACATCAACCTGTCTAATGCGTACATTATTTCGTGTGAAGTTGAGAGACCACGTCCGAGTGGATCTCTATTTGCGAAAAGTTCCGGTACGAGCCGTCTTATTGTGTAGTACATGTCAAGCTTCTGTTTTGCTTTTTCCAAGCTCATCTTAGAGCCCAAAATGAACCACTCCAATTTCTCGATTGCAGCATCTTAGGCAAAAGAACAAAATTGCTTCACTGTTACGTCGAGGTTTGTTTACTGGGTGCATCACACAGCTCTGCATACGTATATCAACATGCGTATGCATTAATTGAATAAATACATAATTTTATTTTGACCTGTTACAATATTACCATGCTATAATAAACTAATAATAACGTGACTCAAATGAATAATAAACGAGAAATTTTCCGGTAAGCACATTGTGATGGAGATAATGAATTTCGTTGGATTGGCATAAAGACTTATATGATGACAATGTTAATAAGAGCCGACATACCTGCAGTATTATTAGCTTCGTTTGCGCGTAGCATATGAATTATTTCCTATTTTTATGTAATAGATGATCAAGTACTGAAATTGTAAGAGAACACAATACGCGAATTTCGAGGTTCGTTCGAATTTCAGTTACTGGTCTCATTAACTATTTTCAAATGCGATATGATCGGCAGCTACTGATAAAGAATGAATACATACCTTGAGGTAGATGAGGCTGCAATTTCAACCAGTCACTGAGTTTATCGCAAAGTTCAATTAACAGTTCTTTACTCCCTCCGGCCCCGGCGGCCAATTCCTCTTTGCTGCATGACTCAACAATCAATGGCATTTTTGGCAAATAGTAAAAAGTACGAAATAGTTGATGCAACTTTTTCACCAAAAGGTCGTGGTCACTGCGCTACCTACTCCGCTGCAACTACTTTCGAATATGGAAGAACCCACTGTTCACCGTTGTGCATCGATTCGGAACTGGATATCCTTGCAAAACAGGTCTGAATTCTTTATTTTTGTTGTGGGTTATTCAATGCAAGCGTTGCACCACCCCCACCAGTCGACCTCGCTCCTCAATCTCCTGAATTTCACGACACAATTTAATTTTTTGATTTGATTTTTTGATTTGATTTGATTTGATTAACCAATGATGAACCGGTATCACTTTTAAGCTTGGAGAAATAATTAATTAATGAGGACTCTAACAATGTTTTCCATTATTCTTCACGAGTAAATCGTGCCAGCAAACCACAATATAGGCTGTGGCTCAATAAATTACTCGAATAATATAAACGCATATAAACGTATAGTATGCTTATTTCGTATTCAGATTTCACTTTATATAAATACTTAGCAAATTCGTTGACATTCTAAGATTCATCTAAGACCAAGGCGATAGCCCCGTTAGAGTATGATGGTCGTGAAGTATGCGTGTAAAATCTCACACTCTCTCCACACGATAATTTTTGGAGCTGAACGCCCAACAAAACTTTCTACAAAATCTAGTACGGTCTAAGATAGACGCAATTGTTATTTCCTTCAGTACGTTGCAATATAGCATATTCATATATTAGTTTTATTTGGGTTAAATTGGAGACTAGAAAATGATTGAAATCTTCATACATCCGATGATCAAGATTTATTGCATTGATAAAAAAAAAAAAAACCTCATACATTTAGTTGCAGTGCATAATTGATCATTTGCCAGCCCTTGCGAAGCGCAGTGGTCCTTTGCATTGTAAATTAGCTACGATATATACAGCGCCTGTCAAACACTTGAAATTCATACGATGTATTAATGAGTACAATTTAATCAACGTCTAGCTTTCGGAAAGATCCAGAAAACCCGAAGAGGCTGTCTCCGTCTATCGCTGGACCAGGTCGAAGGCCTTCGTCGACTAGAACTTTTTCTTGCTCGAGGAACCAGTCACGCCAACCGACAACTTTTTCGTGCAGTAGACCTGATTCACAGAAAATGAAAGATGATTAGAAGACTTGGTATAAAAAGCGTTGCTCATTATGTATAAAATAACTTCAAATTGTTTCGCTTTCTACTGCCTGCGAATCATAAAATAGAAACTAACCAGAAAGTTCTTTCATGCTCGGCTCGTCACCACCATAATCCTTCGGTAATATGGATTTAGGTACGAACTTGTAGAATGATTCCATATTACCCACCGGGTGAACGTGCAACTAGAAATACATGAAAAATATGATATATGTCGGTGCATGAGAAACAAGATTCAACATTAATAATGGTTATTAGGGTCTGCATTTGTAAGATAGAATTTTACCTACCCTTTCGGCGATTTTTGGTGGCAAAATTGTCTTAACGATGGAGACTAGGCGGTCGACTAAAGGTGGAGCATTGATGTAGTGAATGCCTTTGATACGCGCTGCGTATGCTTTCTGTATCGGGAGTCGGTCAGAGATCAAGCAGACGAAACACCGAAATTGCAAGAGTGAATTTTGGCTGATAAATACTGAGCTTTGAGTGATTGATTAACATTGAATTCGTCTTACCCTCGCCGCTATGTCACTTTTTTTTAGAACGGTAGGAGACAGCTTCATGATATGTCCCATGTTCAGTAGCCCGAGATCGAAGACGTAAATATCTCCAACACCATGGAATTCAACCATATGAATATCACCCACCATAAATGAGTACCTTTTGTAGATGAAATAACAGTTAGATAATTCTTCGAACTTCTCGCTCTGTCACAGGGATGTCACTACATTTTTAAGTTATCGCGATTGCTATCTATTCATTTACCTAAACCAGGATGAAATTTGTACCGATTACAGTAATTACGAAAATATATCGTTGCATTTTCGAAGGCCAGAATGAAAGTCGCCATGTCGTACCCCCAGAATCGAAGTGTAACAACTAAAAAAACACGATTTTTCAAAACTCCTTCCTAATTGGAGTACTATTTACTTTCATTCAAAAGCAAATTCCCGAAAACTAGTTTTTTTTAGATGTTACACTTTGAATCCTTGGGTGCGATGTGAGAAAACGTAAGCAATACTATAACGATTCATAGATTAACCCTCCAGCCACGTAGTGAGTAACGTGAATCCATGTGAAAAAATAATAAATTTTGACGTATTGGATGACATTTCCAGATATATGCGTTGTGATATCTATTGTTAAGTTGTGGGTTAGCAATCTTTGATCGAATTTAGTCACAAATAGAATGTCTTATTACATGAATTAATTGTGTGCAAGAACGTACTTATGAAGCGCCCAAGGATCAAATTGGCTGGCGTCCTCGCTGGTGGGCTGAAGTATGAAAGTGTGGCACCTATCAGGCGTCAATTTCGGAAGCATCGCATAGTTTCTGTTGATAAAAAAATATAGAATACAATCACCAATTGATTCACAAGATAATTATAATATTCTCTTACGATACGCCATGGAAAACCGTGATATCTTGCCCGAGTGGATCTCTGTTTGCGAAAAGTTCAGGCACGAGTCGTCTTATCGTGTAGAACATGTCCAGCTTTTGTTTAGCTTTCTCCAAACTCATCTTTGAACCAAGAATGATCCATTCCAATCGGGTTTCGGAGATATCTTAAAGAAACGAACGACATTGTCTCGTCATAGCCATCGATCACCATTATCAATATTGTGTTGTGAATTTACCTCTACCTCTAATCAGTCATTAGCTCTATTAGTTTCATTCGCTCCAGGCTATACCATAGCATCCGAATATTCAAAATCGGCTTGCGCTTAACATGGAGAGATACTAAGAGAATAATCGAGCTTCCTGGAAGAAGATCCACTTTCTCTCACAATCAGTGCTAATTATAATCACGCACGTGGTTAAGACCAGTTCTTTCAAATTTGCCACGTAACGATATGAACGATTGATACAATTATTCGAATTTGTTGCTTTTAATTAGGTTAAAGGGGAAATAAGTTTAAAGCCGAGTTTAAAGCAACGGAAAAGAAAGGTGATATGTGGGTTAAACACATCTGAAAGATCTACAGGTATAACGTAAAATGTATACCATATATAGATATAGTAGCGTAATAGCGAACACTTTCTTTCGTCTCACCTCAATTTCCAGAGCTGAACATGAACAAGTATACATGCGTCCTGACAGTAACTTAGAAATTTTGTTTGGGTAAGTGAAGATAAACATAGATCCAGCTGTTGTCAGCAGGCACCCTAACCATGTTTGGATAATTATCTTGAGTATAATTGTTTACAATGATAATAATTGGTTTGTGTTGAGCGATGCTGTATGTTAATGGTGTCGTTTTTAAAGTAGGTTAAAAATGAAAACTGTTTTTTGTGGGTCACGATCCGCATAATGAAAGATTAGCCGGTGGGGCACGAGGAATATTCACGAGGAGGTACCTACGTAAAGACTTGATTTTTATTATAATTGAAATTTTCTCGATCAAACCATGGATCGGACAATTAACCAGTTAATTAAGCAGTATCTCTTCACGTGTGCCTATTTTACCTCGAAATTACTATGCTCAAATAATGTCACGGGTGAATTTAAAGATGATTTTACTCATGGTCATCGCTCACGGCTGTGGGAGTTGTGAAAATCTTTTACCACAGATATCAGACGTGAATACGTACGTTTAATCATTCTTGACTCTAAACGGGAAATCGGCGATGGACAGAGTTTTCGAGTCGAATCATATTAAACTAATAGTTTGTAATAACACGCGTTCCTATCCACACTGGAATGAACGCAATTCGCCGAGAATGTATTATCAACGAACGTCAAAAGGGACTGTATACATCATACGTTGAATTCCAATAGTTTACACAACAAATACATAATTTATATCGAACATATAATCGCTACCTAGCTGGTTTCTTGAATGGTATTAATATTATGCGTTATTGCCGTAAAATCCTTCATTTCTCGTGTACCTTGAGGGAGGTGAGGCTGTAATTTTAACCAGGCGCGAAGGTTATCCCGAAGTTCTGTTAAGAGTTCTTCACTTCCTCCAACCGAAGTGGCTACTTCCTGTTTGCTGCACGATTGCACAATCAGTGACATTTTGGTCAAAGAACAAATACTAGAATTACAACAGACGCAACACAGCCGGAGCTACTTTTCACTATGAAGCACTTTTCACTTTGCTAGCCTCTTCATTTTACCTCTTACCAAGCTGGGCCCCACTCTTGGGGCCCCGTAATATTGCTTCGTGCATGGATTGTCAGCCCACGGTGCGCTCAATACTAGGTTACGAATGGGTATAACGGACCGCTGAGCCACGTGATCATGGTTGGAGTTTGTGGTTTGAAAGGTAGCTTGGGTTTTTTTGGATCTTCAAACCGTGGCAAGAGATGATTATCGCCGAGGTACTGGTTCGTTTATTTTCGATGAGCCTGACAATGACTTACAGCTTTGATTTGTAGACCAAATCGAACCGGACCGCAGTCAAAAGTGTCTCATCAATAATAAACGTCCATGTTACATGATAGTTTGATTTCAGATGAGTCTTCAGAACGCTGACTGATAGGGTAAAACGTATGTACTAAGCGAACTAGTTTGCTGAGGTACGGTGTTACGCTACAATAGATAGTAGCGTAGTAGCAGTAATATCAGTCATTACCATATGTGGGTTAATTAATTAGCACCTTATTGAAAATGAAGCGTGACGCCACGCTTACCATTCAATTAGACATTGTAAACTTTCCGACTGTATACTGGGTCTTTTAGAGAACAGTCGAAATTTCAAACTCAACTTTCCCTCACATTGGGCTTAGGGCCCAATAAGGGGCGCCGGAGTTTAGGGGTTTCTCTATAATCTGCAGTGAGTAGAATCCAAATTCGTTCTCCAAGGGGGTCAGTGTACTGACCGCGCTAGTGCTGTTACAGGTAAGTGGATGCGGTGTTTTTCACTTATTGCGTCAGGATTACTGATGTTGAGTTCTGTAAATTCTCCTATTAGCTATTTTTCCATTATTTCACTAATATGAAATTTTTATACTTTGATCTCTTTCATCATTTTTCGGTATGTTAATTAACCCAGCAAACTCAATGAATCAACATATCAAACGACATGATGGAAATTGACAAAAATACGTTGAAAAGAGAAAACACTAAAGACATTTGAAATCTTATGAAAATTGGTATACTCGGAGGATTTTTGAACCCCTGATCAAGAATCTGAGGACAGATTTGCAAGATTCAAAATAACTGGAAACAAAATGAACAACGGGCCCATCCGCTTGTTTTTTTTTTTTTTTTTTATTAACCACAAAATGCCATAACTATCTTCAGTTCGTGGATGGAAATGGTGAATTTGGGGAGATGTGAAGATTTTATATATTTTGTATTGAGTATGACAGTGCTACCAACTAAATTTGCGGCGAAGAAATTTTACGTGCGAGATAGCCGGTTTTTCAAGCGAATCCTGAAATAGCCGGTTATTCAAGCGAATCCCGAGATAGCCGGTATTTCAAGCGAATCCCGAGATAGCCGGTTTTTCCACGTGGCCGTCGAGTAGTTCCCCGCAGTTTTCCGTAGATGTTTTGTAGATAGTTGTAGAAGCCAATTCTGGGATTGTACACACCTGGATCTCATCCGTATATCATGATTTGATAAACGTTGCTACACTTCTAGCAAAAAAAGCTCGTTAACGTTGATGGAATTATAAGATTCAGAATGAAAAAAAGGAGTTATCCTCGAGGCATTTGAAACTTATAGCTCACTCCTCCGGGTTAGCCATCCAGGTACTGATCACGGCCAATGGGTACGACATCGTTGATCCCCTGAGGTATGGTCTTCGACTCGCTCGAATTCATTTTCTTTCGGAGATGACATTTTCTGGCCATATAAGGTTGGTGACTCACATGAAACTCACTGAATGCTTTCCGTAGAAAATAATACATCATCGTAATTTTGCATAGAAATTCGCTTCACAAAAAATCACGAAAGTTTCATCAAATCTTTCCGGTAAATGGACTTTCAATTTCTGTCGTATAAAATTTCCAAATTACTTTATGTGTACACGGGAAAAAACTAGCCGGTTTTAGCCAAAAAGCTCATCGCTTTTTTGCGTAAGGCACGATCGCAGAGTGCTGGTTTGTTTTGAAATAGTGTTCAAATCCCCCAAAAATTTCAAAATTTTGATTCGTGATTAGAAGGCTGAATTCCAAAGCTCGCTATTATTTTCAAAATTGACAAAGATAGCAATCGCCATTTCTAAACCGGAAGTCGAATCGAGTACACAAACAAAATTGCACATCTGCAGACTGAAAACAGTATCCAGTGCGAATTTCATCAAAATCGGTTCAGCGGTTTGGCTAAGCTCGTGTTTACAAGCAACTTCAACGATTTGACACCGAGACGCAGGTGCCGGAAAAATCCTAAAAAATTTCCAAAATTTTGATTCCTAATTAAAAGACAGTATTCCAAAGCTCGTTGTTGTATCTTCAAAATTGACAAAGTTAGCAATCGCCATTTCTGAACCGGAAGTCGGATCGAGTACACAAACAAAATTGCACATCTGCAAACTGAAAACAGTATCCAGTGCGAATTTCATCAAAATCGGTTCAGCGGTTTGGCTAAGCTCGTGTTTACAAGCAACTTCAACGATTTGACACCGAGACGCAGGTGCCGGAAAAATCCTAAAAAATTTCCAAAATTTTGATTCCTAATTAAAAGACAGTATCCCAAAGCTCGTTGTTGTATCTTCAAAATTGACAAAGTTAGCAATCGCCATTTCTGAACCGGAAGTCGGATCGAGTACACAAACAAAATTGCACATCTGCAGACTGAAAACAGTATCCAGTGCGAATTTCATCAAAATCGGTTCAGCGGTTTGGCTGAGCTCGTGTTTACAAGCAACTTCAACGATTTGACACCGAGACGCAGGTGCCGAAAAAATCCTAAAAAATTTCCAAAATTTTGATTCCTGATTAAAAGACAGTATTCCAAAGCTCGTTGTTGTATCTTCAAAATTGACAAAGTTAGCAATCGCCATTTCTGAACCGGAAGTCGGATCGAGTACACAGACAAAATTGCACATCTGCAGGCTGAAAACAGTATCCAGTGCAAATTTCATCAGAATCGGTTCAGCGGTTTGGCTGAAACCGTGTTTACAAGAAATGGGGGGTCACATACACCACTCTTGAAAATGCTCGAAAACGACTACCCAGGTGCCAAAACGTGCTCCCTACATGATTTCAGAATTTTTTCTCGATCCGACGTTTTTAGCGATGGCGAATGTATAAGGCACTCCGTTTTTAACGATCGTGCCTAAAAATGTAATCCCTACATCTTCGGTAGTAATTATTTGGACAGCATCTTTTTGGAGTTAAATCTACAGCAATTGCGTTAAGGTTTACTAATCCCATTGATAATTTCGTTATTTTTGGAGTAAAATTTAAAGCAATTGCTGTAGATTTAACTCCAAAAAGATGCTGTCCAAATAATTACTACCGAAGATGTGGAAATTACATCTTTTTTTTTCCGTGTATTCATACACTTTCTTGTATTCGCATACTTTCTGCCTGTGAAAAAAGATTCTCATGAATTTCAGTTGTAGTCTTCAAGGAATATTCCTCGATATTCGTAATCTCGCATTGCAGATATACGACCAAAGATATTTTATTATTGATTTGTGTCGTAATTTTTCGCGAATCGATATATTTACTCGTTATAGGTTTACAATTCAAACCGACGTGAGAATATTCTGAATAATTCAAACTTCAAATTTTCGTTGTTATTCGTAGATATGCCTAGTTTCTTATTCCAAATGCATACTGAGATATTTTCCATCAATTTTTCCTGTAGTTTCGCCTAGTAAAATGGCGTAGGTGTGTATTCGCAGTTCTCTTCATATTGATCTGTGAGAAACTGTCCCGAATGTTTTCAGATGGAGATTTTTGTAGATACTCCTCTCATTGTTTCAGGAACAGTAGAAGTAAGAATTCATGGGTGTGACGATCATATTTTGTAGAAAAAACTTTATTCAAATGACGTTTCGGCCACGCATGGTTGGCCATTATCAAATTCTGTAACAATAACTTAGTTTAGAAATTGCACAAAAATTTTTTTAAAATATAAAAACTTAAGAATTAAATAGTAATAACCATCATATTAATATAAAATTAACTATATTCAATTTAAATAATAATAAGCCAGTGGATCCATTTGGAACGGTTACCATATGGTGTCTATTTTTGGGGTTATGTTAAACCGATGTGTATTATCATCAATTATTCTGACTCTACACTACTTTAAATTAATCTATATCAACAATACTAATAAATGACATGCTTGATACTTTTTATGCCAATCCATGGTCTGTAAACCAATAAACTTACATTCACATATTTGAATTTATCGGACGAGGCGAACCAAATTAATTAATTATTGGTACCCACCAAGGAGAGATTCTTCCTCTATTCGAGCGTGCAAACCTTGGTGGGACCGAAAAAAACCTATAGAAAAATCAAATTTTTATTTTTAATTCTTCGAGTAAAAAATAGAGATAGAGTCACCAAAACAAACATCTGACACTGGGACAATGACGTGTCTAGTATACCATAATACAAGTTTCGAGTAAAGATTCCTTCAGCCCCTCGGTGGTCTAATTGGACAGGGCGTCGCAGTACAAATGCGAAGGTCCCGGTTCAAACCCGGGCCGGGGGAATTTTTACTCGAAGAATTAAAAATAAAAATTTGATTTTTCTATAGGTTTTTTTCGGTCCCACCAAGAAGTGATTGACATTAAGAATTAATATTAGCATGTCGGCACGAGAAGCTTTCATTTAAGCCCTATTTCGATTGAATCGATGCACGAGAAGATGAGATATGATTATTCAAAAGATCTGACAGGTCCGTTTCACTCGAACAATTTTCGTCTCCAGGAGATACAAAGATAAAAAATGTGCTCCGCGAAATCATTGTACGGTCCTGAGATTTATAAATACGGTCCATTTTCACTATGGAGACTAGAGGGAAGGAGACCGAGCTTGGTCCGCCCACTCCTACGAAAACGTGCTCGTTTTCAGCGCTCTAAATGTGACATACATTAGGTTGGTCCTTATTTGGGGTTAAAGTTAATTTTACCCTTGCCGCCCCCTAAATCGGTTCGAAATACGTAAAAAGTAAGGCTGTATTTTTTTCAGATTTTTGAAAAAATGCTTGACCCTTGACCACGGGGGTCGAAGTTTTCCATTTAAAATACACGGGATTTTCCCGCGTTTGCAGTCACTATTTTACTGTGGGTCTAAATATGCTTGTAAAATCTTGAAATTTTCACAAATTAGTTTACAAACATGTTGCTACATGGAAAAAGTTTCCGAAACTCCTACCCTCAAAATGTTGTATAACATCACCATGATAATTATGATTTTTTTTTTCATTATTATTTTTTTCAAAATATTCTGAAATCATGTGAAACGCGAAGAAAAATGAAAATTCCGAACTTTTTTCAAAATAAAAAAAAAAAATAAAAAATTATGATTATTATGGTAATGTTAGAGAATATTTTGAGGGTAGGGGTTTGGGAAATTTTTTCCAAGTAGCAACATACTTGTAAACTAATTTGTGAAAATTTCAAGATTTTACAAGCATATTTAGGCCCACAGTAAAATAGTGACTGCAAAAGCGGGAAAATCCCATGTATTTTAAATGGAAAACTTCAATCCCCGTGGTCAAGGGTCAAGCATTTTTAAAAAAATCTGAAAAAATTACAGCATTACTTTTTACGTATTTCGAACCGTTTTAGGGGGCGGCTGGGTGAAATTAATTTCGACCCCAAATAAGGACCACCCTAATATACATATATGTATATTGTATATATAGCTAAGAATTAAGATCTCCGGATCGACGCCCCTGGCAGAGTTGAATGAAGCTTTGTGTGCCAAACATTATCATACAAACTTCGGCAACTCAGGCTGCCGGCAGAGGCGCCTCGGACAGCAGATCTTATAGTATATTATGCACCTAAGGGCGACAAGTTGTTTTTGACGAGTGCGAGGTTGAATCACGAGGCGAAACCGAGGGATACAATCGCACGAGTCTAAAACAACGTTTGCCCTGTGGTGCATACGATATTTTATACACCAAAGGGAAATAAAGTGGTTTTCCGGCTGGAAAAGGGCAATAAACCGCCGTTTATATCTCTGAGGTGTATAAATATATATATATATATGTATATTAAAGCGTGTAAAGTCGGAACGTTCCTCGATACACGGAGCACGGTCTCCTTCTCTCTAGTCTCCATAATTTTCACTTTGAGTACGGCCATGGAGTAGAAGGAGACATATCTTCGAAGAAAAGTGTGTCTCACGTTATAGTTGGCGCTGCGATCGGACATGTACCGAGGAATTCCGCGCTAACGTAAGCGCGCGCATCAGATACCGCGTAGCCATGTCCATGGTCACCATGGTTACGCGGCGCGCGCATCAGATACTGCGTAACCATGGTGACCATGGACATGGCTACGCGGTATCTGATGCGCGCGCCTACGTTAGCGCGGAACTCCTCGGTACACGGTCGAACGCAGCGCCAACTATAACGTGGGATTTTACGACCACTTTTAGATGCCTGAATGTGGGGAGATATGTCTCCTTCTACTCCATGAGTACGGCCTGTTGTCATCGGAGGGTTGGCAACACTGATCTCATGTTCGTATATTTGCCACTATTTTGCATTTTGCATTTTTTCTCAAGGATTAGACAAATTTTTCATGAAACTATTGATATTTTTACGTTGAAAAATATTTCGCAGTGAATTCTAAAGATTGTGAATTTTTCAATTACGCGAGGCAGTTGCTGGGGACTCGGAGAAAACATTATTTTATTCATGTTTTGATGAATAATCAAAAACATACCGTGAGTAACCCTGGATACCGAACACTCAGTTTAGCAGAAATGGCGGCGGCGTGAGCGTAGACAGCCAGTGGTTCTCGGTGTTCGGACCCGCACAGAGAGGGATTCCAGATATGCCTCGTTCAAGCTAACTTGGTTTTGTTTCAACGCGCCGAAACGCGCGATTCAAATTTTGTGATTAGATTGAGGTTAAGTGCAATTGATTACATTTCCATTATAAATTACAATTGTAATTCACAACAATAATAAATTACAATTGTAATTGCAACAATAATAAATTACAATTGTCAGTTATTATTGTTATAAATGCCAATTACAATTGTTGGTACAACAATAATGAATTGCAATTGTAATTGAGTAATTACAAATTCGCTCAACACTGATTGAGAGTATTATAGGAAATGTTCTGATGTTTATGAACCATTAAAAATGATCAATGACACTGAATTCTTTCGCCTTGGTTCTACCGAGACTAGATTCTTCGCCTTAGGTCTACGGAGACTAGATTCTTTGCCTTAGTTTACGGAGACTAGATTCTTCGCCTTAGGTCTACGGAGACTAGATTCTTCGACTCAAGTCGACGGAGGGTGACTTCTTCTTTGGCGGAGACTAAATTCTTCGCCTTGAGTCTCCGGAGAGTGAATTCTCTGGCAAAGCCTTGGGTCCACCGAGACTAGATTCTTCGCCTTGAGTCTACTGAGTGAATTCTCTGGCAACGCCTTGGCTCTACGGAGACTAAATTCTTCGCCTTAGGACTACGGAGACTAGATTCTTCGACTCAAGTCGACGGAGGGTAACTTCTTCTTTGACGGAGACTAGATTCTTTGCCTTGAGTCACCGGAGACTGAATTCTCTGACGACGCCTTAGGTCTACGGAGACTAGATTCTTCGCCTCGAGTCTCCGGAGAGTGAATTCTCTAACGACGCATTGGGTCTACGGAGACTAGATTCTTCGCCTTAGGTCTATGAAGAATCTAGTCTCCGTAGACCTGAGGCAAAGAACCAAGGCGTTGTCAGAGAAAGTGCTCTCCGGAGACTCAAGGCGAAGAATCTAGTCTCCGTCAGAGAAAAAGTCACCCTCCGTCGGCTTGAGACGAAGAATCTAGTCTCCGTAGACCCAAGGCGTCGTCAGAGAATTCACTCTCCGGAGACTCGAGGCGAAGAATCTAGTCTCCGTCAGAGAAAAAGTCACCCTCCGTCAGCTTGAGGCGAAGAATCTAGTCTCCGTAGACCCAAGGCATCGTCAGAGAATTCACTCTCCGGAGACTCGAGGCGAAGAATCTAGTCTCCGTCAAAGAAGAAGTCACCCTCCGTCGGCTTGAGACGAAGAATTTAGTCTCCGTAGACCTAAGGCGAAGAACTTAGTCTCCGTAGACCCAAGGCGTCGCCAGAGAATTCACTTTCCGTTGGCTTGAGGCGCAGAATCTGGTCTGCGTCCACCTAAAGCGTCGACGGAGAATTCACTCTTGGTAGACTCAAGGCGAAGAATCTAGTCTCGGTAGAACCAAGGCGAAAGAATTCAGTCTCTCTGATCATTTTTGATGGTTCATAAACATCAGAACATTTTTCCTCCAGTGTTGAGCATACAATTGTAATTCATTATTGTTATAAATGTAATTTATTATTGTTGTAAAATACAATTACAATTGTAATTTATTATTGTTGTAAAATACAATTACAATTGTAATTTATTATTGTTGAATGTAATGAATTACACTACGTAATTTGCAGCTGCCCAACACTGCTCTTAACCTCAATCTAACCACAAAATTTGAATCGCGCGTTTCGGCGCGTTGAAATAAAACCAAGTTAGCTTGAACGAGGCATATCTGGAATCCCTCTCTGTGCGGGTCCGAACACCGAGAACCACTGGCTGTCTACGCTCACGCCGCCGCCATTTCTGCTAAACCGAGTGTTCGGTATCCAGGGTTACTCACGGTATAATCGGACATGTGAATTACTGGGACAGTTTCTCCATACTTCTCCACTTGATAGTTCGAAATGTGAGAGGTTAGTCAGAAAATGACTACAATTTTTAGAATTGGTCCAGGACCGTACATTTGGCGTACGGTCGAGCAACTGGATCGTATGACCGTACAGGAGGTTCATAAAGTTAGCACCCGAAGTAAAGATAATCGACTGAAAGTAGTCTAAATCGTTTGCGCGTGGTTTGAATATGAAGAATATCACTCGCTTTCGTTTGCGCGTTGACTCGTTTTCAAGAAAAATGCAAATAAAGTTAGGGTGCTGAATTTCAGCACCCGGTTTTTAAATAAAGTATTATGCGAATGGTTAACAGAAATTAAGATAAATTATCATGCCAATCGTTTGCGCGTCGTTTGCGCAACCAGCACCGCAAAGTAATTAATCGAAAATATCGAAAGTTCTATGGGAAAAACTTATTTTTCCTAATTTACAGTAGTTGGCACCAGAATAAATGACTGCGCATGCGCCACGAGCGGTTCGATTCCGTGCGTTCCACATTCCAACCGTGTTTCAACCGGATAGAACGTGAAAAATGTAACAAAAAGCTAAAATAATGCGTTTTAATTACTTGAAATCGTTTGCTTGGTTTGCGCGTCGCCCGAAACTGAAGAATATTGAAATAATTTGTTTGCGCTTTCACGCAGTCTTGAGAAAACCGAGAATAAACACCGGGTGCTGAATTCCAGCACCAGCGCTCTTCAAATATCGATCGCATGTGAACCGAGTTTGGAAAATTTTGGTATTTTGTATCTAGAATCGTTTCCAGCCATCTGAAAACGAGCCTATATCGTTCCTCTCAGTAAAGTCAATCCTCCCCCCTCAACTGCGGATACCCGTCCTGTAGCTAATTTGGCTCATGCCTCTAAGGTGTTTGAACGAATGGTAGCAGACCAGAGCTCGTCGTATCTCGAGCAAAACTCGATTCTGGATCCTGTGCAGTCCGGGTTTAGAAAACGGCACAGTACGCTGAGTATGCAATCAGCTCTGCTCAGAGTGCTTGATGATGTAAGGAAGGCAGCGGATGAGAGGTGTGACGCCGTCTTGCTGCTTTTCGGCTTTTAGTCCAGTAAAATTAGACTTTGCATTGGAAATTTCTTCTCAGGGCATGAAAGTTACACCAATCGATAGATGAAGGTCCCATTATTACTATATCAAAATGTATCCTCGCCAATTTCAGGGCGAGATTAGTAATTAATGAAAAACAATCGGAAATTTGCGGCCAACCGACTTTCGCCGGTCCTTGCTCGAATTGTACTGAGTAAATGAAGGAAATGAAATTACCAATTTGTTGCGCCGGTAAATTGATATCAGATTCAACTGAAAAGTATGGAAAAAGATGCATTGTTAATTTACTATAATTATTTTAAGTGATTTCTGAGCGTTTTCCGACAAGGCGTCAGCTGATCGTTTCGTCGTTTCCATGGCGTCGGCACCTCGGTCACGTGACCCGCAACACGCGCGGTATATTCAATTCGAACCACACACCGCCACAGTGCGTGTCGCGTATCCCGATCACATGATGAAAATGGCGCACCCCCTGCTGTGGTATTGTCTGCGTATAAAAAATTGTTCTGCGAATGAGTTGTCGTACCTTCGACGAACTTCATTGATCAAACACGAATACAACATTAAACAACTATCTTCCAAAAAAAGTATTCCATCAAAAATTCGTTTTCAACAAAAGTCGTTCTTCCAAAAAATCTCTCTAAAATGATTGAAATAAAATACAACTACCAAGTACAAAAAAGAAACAAAATCAAATCGAACCATATAGCGTTGTGCTCGTTCGCTGATCGCTACGCTCCCTCACTCGATTGGGTTTTCATAATTGGTAAGGAGAAAATGTGGGAGCATGAATTTCGAGCAGAGAAAATTTTCGAAAGAAAAAAATTTAGGGAGTGCTACTTGCGGGCCAGCTGTGAGTAAGTGGCAGAGCGACCACTAAGTCTACAAGTCACATTTTTCTTACCTCGCTACAAAGGCCCGCCAAGTAACAAACACTCCCTAAACTTTTTTCTTTCGAAAATTTTCTCTTCTTGAAATTCAAGGGAGGTATCAAACAACCGTGTAAACTGGGAGCCAGGGCCGACAAAACATCTTTCAGATGACACAAATGAAATCCATCTGGACTACTACCACGCGATTCCGTGACATTGAAAGATAACATCCTAAGGACAATCATTCAATACAAGAGCGAATGAGAAACGGGATTCTACCGCTGAAAGCTCGTCGGAGAGGATCAGGGAGAGGTCATCGGAATAACACGGAGGATGGGCGTTAGTTACAGAAGAATAGTACAGATTTAATTCATGGCCAGAGAAATGATGTAGGGGAGACACCGTAGACATGCTAATAGGACCTAGACGCCGCTACACAGTGGGACGAAACCCCGAATTCGTCCCCATAATTCCGAAAAGTGAATTTTGGATTCGGGGAATTTTGACCCTCGGGTGGGGTAGAGAAATGATTGGTGCATTCAAACCTCGAAGGGTATGGTCGTCCGTTCCATACCTGGCTCGATACATTAGTTCAAAGTCAGCCTTCGTTGAGAGTGCACGCGGCGAGTGAAAACGTAAGGAAAAACAGCGAACTTCAAAGTTCAATAACTCGAAAGTTATTCAAGCGATTTCGATTTTTCAAAATGGATTCTACTCCTGGAGGTATGTAGAAAATATTTCTGTATGAGTTAAATTGAAAAGTCACGTTCATCTGCTTGAAATACGACCATGTTTGGTACCCTGTGAAAACGATATAATTTTCGAGACTTATACTTTCAAATGGACAAAAAGTAGGGAACTCCAGGAGACTCCGCTTTGATTCAAGTCTTAGGTTCTAGATCAGTCTTTCAACTATCGAAAACGTTTTAGATCATCTGCCATTTTTGGCCCATTAGCGTATTTTTTTAGTTAGCGTGAGCGAGTACGCAGCCTTCTACCACGCGCGAGGCCCCGGCTGGCGCGGCGGCCGGCTGACGAGCGTCCGGGTCTGCCAGGTGTTCAATACGTACAATAGGGAACTTATACCGGTTTTTAACGTGTATAGGGTGTCCGTAACAAAGTAGTACCTACGGTTATTCTAGAGTCACACTGTTCATGATGATTTTTATTTGTGATTTGGTTGAGGGAAAAAATTAATTTCAGAAAGAATTCAGTTTGTCCAATGAGTTTGATCGTACTTTATTAATTATAGTTTACGTTGAATATTGTCACTTTTCAATTTTCTGTGGCTTTATTACAGGGTCTAGTACCGACGACAATTTACTGTACACCCGGAAGGAGGTCTTCGTTATGGTGAAAGGGAATTTCAATAAAACATGCAACGATTTGGTGGAACACCTTTTAGCCGAAATTTCGAAGAAGAGTAGAATTGTAGAATTGTTGATCCCACCTACAATAACGAGTCAATCTATAGTAGAAACGGATTCTGAATTTGACGACGATGATTCGGACGAGGAAATTGTATTCCACTAATTTTATAAGCCTTCACATTTCATGACATTAATACTTAAAAATAAAAAGTCTTTATTCCTGTATATGCATATGACTAAACATTTCCCACCACTTTGTTTTTGAGATTTTTGACTTTCGATTCGTAATCAGCGACCCCAAGAACCCCCCGAGTACCGACTTTCACTCGAATCCATTAGGTTTTTGAAGAAATTCGTTACCGTTTTTGGTCCGCCATTTTGTTTTTGAGATTTTTGACTTCGGATTCGTAATCAGCGACCCCAAAAACCCCCGAGTACCGACTTTCACTCGAATCCATTAGGTTTTTGAAGAAATTTGTAACCGTTTTTGGTCCGCCATTTTGTTTTCGAGATTTTTGACTTCGGATTCGTAATCAGCGACCCCAAAAACCCACGAGTACTGACTTTCACCCGAATTCATTGGGTTTTTGAATTATGGGTACAAATTCGGGGTTTCGTCCCACTGTGCGACGCCATGTAGTAGGATTTCATTCGTATTCTGTTGTACTTGGCAGTTACATCTGATTTCAATTTTTTTTTTAGAGATGTTTTTGAAGGAAGACTTTTTAAGGAAGTCGAATTTTTGGAGGAAGACTTTTTGTGGATCCTATATATTCAAACATGCTAGCTCTGTGCGATCGTTGCTCACGCAAAACAGCGAAAAGCTTTTTGGCTAAAACAGATTGGTTTTTCTTACTTTACACCCAATTTCTAGTATATGATACACGTTTATGCAGGCGTAGCATAATGCCAAAATTATCCTGACAGAGGTTTATTTAACGTATCGAGTTATTCGCTACCCCATATGGCACTAAATATGTCTGATATGTTTTCAGAAATATGTCCTCACTCTAAATATTTCAAAAATATTTTCGAATCGTTGCTGGAACAATTCTGGAATGTATGGGACATGGACATTCTTCTTATATATTTCTGAAACGTGAAATATTTCTTGTGGTCCAGCCAGTGAGCTGCGGTTTTCTGGTTTTCTCCATTACCATTGACCAACATTAGCTATTTTGCGTTGAATATGTACTTGTAACATTTATGCATACAGCGTAACCTCATTTATATGATTCGCACTTGTACGTTTTTCTCGTTTGATACGTAATATTTCTTGAGTCCTGGCAGTAAATTTGCAGTATCAAGATATTTCACTTCGACGTAATTCGCACTTAGCACATAATTTTGTCCAGTTCCGTTGAAAAATGTATGAATGAGACTTCACTGTAAGCCGTTTTTGGTAACCATTATTCAAATGAATATTGTGTACAAGTAAATATGACGCTGTCGTATGTGAATGTAGAATATAACTAGTTATATAAAACTTGCCAGGTTTCTGCAGAACAGGAGCTGGAACATTTATCTCCTTATAAAATATCTTCACCGCTGGGAACGAAGGCTCCTCTTCAATTATGTAAAAACTATGCAAATAGAAATTGCATAGAAAAATCCACTTATAGCAGGATATAATGAAAAACTGTGAAAATTATGCAAAAGCAATAATATATGCAAGAACGAGGAAAGCTCCTGCTAACTTTTAGAATCGATGGAGGTCCTACATACATACCTCATACCTACGTGTATGACTGTATATTGTGAAAGATATCCGAGCTTTCATCTTCTCTCGTTACACTCGTAAGATAATAAAGCTTCATTTTCCTACGCGACTTATTATTGCCGTTACTGCCAAAATTTTCCCCATATGCTCCAATGAGCTTCTTTGATTACCACCATAAGTAACAAAGGCGAAATCAAAGTCATCGTCATCATCAGAACATAACTCTCTCAAGGCCGATCTACACGATCCCAAAACTCGCAGGAGTTCTCCGTCGCAGAGAGGGGGGAGGCATCGGAGAACTTGGTCCAAAAGCTCTGACGATGAACTCGTACAAGTTCTTGGATCGTGTAGAACGACCTTAACGACGACATGTGCCAGTTATAGACAAGCATTCAATTCACTTTATTAGCATTGAAAATGCTTCTATTTTCGGGGTAATCGCGAGGTATAGGGGATCAAATGTTAAAATGCAAGAAAAATGCGAACGCAACGGAAATGCGTGCAGAACGGAAGTAACAACAATGCGGATGGAAAAAATTTGCAAAAGACGAAAGATCGAAAAAGATTATGGATGCTCGATGTGTCAGGTTGTGACCGATTCAATTGTATAATGAATCTGTCAGATTGTTACCGATCATCGATCTGTCAGACTTAGAATTTTTTAGAACTTTATTTCAAGCAAATTCAAATCAAAATGCGACAGATACAAGTATATCAAAACAAAAAGTAATAAGAACGAGAAAACAGGTAACATTTTCAATGCCTTCAAAGGCTTGCGTTACGCACAAGGTCTGTAGGTTTTTATATATTGAAATTATTCCAGTTTCCGGGTATTTGGAGGGGACAGGGAAATCAATGCGAAATGTCACGAAAAAGCGTCGCGGTTAGATTATTGGTATTCGCGTATTTATAGTCGAAATATTAAGTGGATGCAGCGTACTTTTTAATAAGATTCTCTATTCGTCATGACATGTGAGTTACTGTTTTCGTTTTTTTCACAAAGCTCCAAGTTTTCCCCAACAATCACCTACGTGTACACTCAAAAAATTGCATGACCAAGTAAATCGATTTAATTGACGCAACAACATTTCACTTTATTTGACTCGCCCATGATGAGCATTGCACCGATTGAATATATTTTGATCCAAGAGTTGTTATTTACTTCAATAATATTTCATTTGATCCTAGTACAAATTTACTTGATATTATGCAAGTGGTTTATTAAGAGGAAAAGTTCCTATTTCTGACCACTTGGCTCAATCTAGAAATACTTCCTTTATTAATACTAATGTTCCATTCGGTTTGGATAGCATGCCACGAATAACTCTTTGTACTGTGTATACTAGGCGGAATTCCACTCTGAGAACCGCTGTCGAAATGACATAACAGCATATATACAGAGACGTTATTACGCGGCTAAGTTGCACGTGTTTACCTTAAGTTGGCCCTCCAGCGTTGGAGAATACCCAAAATGTCATCTACATATTCATGTTCATATTCCCGTCATACTTTGCTCCGAGATACGTGGTTGCCGAACCTCTGTTTTCATGTATTTCATGTTTTCAACAAATCAGGTGTCACGAGATGAAAGTTGATCCTCCTAAAGATAAGTGTAGTATTTATAAATGAATCTTAAAATATATAGCCACTGACAAAAGAAAGTGTAGAAGTATCTGTTTTGTCATTTTTACCAATGAATGGCATCCAATCTAAACCGTAAATGGATGAATGAATGATTACGACGTATAGTTTTATTTGTGTTCCATGGATTTCGGCCAATCTATTACTTTATGTACATTATAAGTTTGTTGTTCTTGGCAGCATAAGGACACTGCATCGAGGAGCTAGCACCTACTTTCGTAACCCGTATATATTGTAACAAAGGGGCTCAACCCGGTTACTGATCAAATAAAGGATCTCCCAAAATCACTGATACGAGGCGAAAGAAAAGATTCAGGGACAAAAAGGGGGATTTATTCAACGACGTGTTTTCAGTTTAAAGTCAGAAACAAGACTAATATTCACAATAATGCTGGTCGTCGAAGCGACCAGAAGATTCAGCTATTTCTTCTTCAGATATTAAACATGAGAAGATATTCGTCAAAAGCTACACATCTAGTGTAGAAGAAGTGAGGGGTCTCTTCGTAACACTGCCCCCCCCTCTAACGAAGAGTCGACCCGACTCTGAAAATCTCCATCGGGACCGACGCGATGGGTGTTCGCTCCTCTCGAGAGGATCGGAGCTGCGGCTCAAAGGTATGGTTCGATCTCTCGACTACCACGCGACATTCGTCTTCACTCTCGGGGTAAACCGCAGAAAACCCCGAGAACGCAGTGAAACACCAACTCTTGTCCGTGAACAGGAACTCAGGAACTCAGGAACCAGGAACTCAGGAACCAGGAACTCAGGAACTCAGGAACCAGGAACTCAGGAACCAGGAAAAAACGAGGGACTCAGGAACTCAAGAAAGGAGACCTGAAGACTTGAAGAAACCCGAAATCTCGTGAAACCGCGGTCTTGGGCCCGGAGAACAAAGAACTGGGGTGCCAGGAATAGGGGAAGGCCAACGGTCACAGGAAATCCAGGGGAATGAGGGAGAACCATCTAAAAAAAAATCGGAAGACAAGGGTGAATTCTCAGATAACACAGGCGAATTCAAAGAGTCAAATCTCCGTTTCCGAACATCGGTTGTTTTTAGTGAAACGGGATTTAATCTTGTCCGTAAACGGCAAACCTAATCAGAGTAGTCTCTGGAATAGAAAGAAAATCGAAACAAAACAACCGTCGGTGATTCTTATTCCGGAGCTTCTGGGAAAAGAAACATCGGTGAAACAGTTTCTTTCAACGGCTATGGCTATCCGTCCAAGTGTAGACACCATGCAGGCGTTCATCGCCTCGTTCGCATGGGATGTGGTGGAGTGGTTAGACGAGGGAGACTTCGGACTCTGGTACCAAGAGCAGTGGGAGGACGCCCATTGCAGCCAGACGGAGATTTCCGAAATCTCATTCGGAGGGATACACAAGGTGGCCTGTTCCGAGTGCGTAGAATCCCTGTGAGTCAGAAAGCTTGACAAAAAAAATCGTCCTGATATGAATATGTAACGAAAACGTAATCCATATTCTATGTTCAGCATTCACGAAAATGCCGCTGTTGGCAAGAAGACAACCCATGTCTTATGCCGCGGGCAACCCTCTCTCTCCTGTTTCTACTGCGGCAGACAGCTACTCCAGGTAATTCAAAACGCGCAAGATTGTCGGGGGTGTCTCTACCAGAGGTACCGGTACGCAGAGGATATATGGCACCGTTTCCGTGAGAGGATCGCACAAGGCGGGGCAGACGAAGGAGGGGGATAAGAGGGTGACAAATAAATAAATGAAAACATTTCAAGAGAAAAGGGGTGTGTTTAATGTAGGCCTTAAATAGAGGAGGATTAGACTAAAACTTCAAGGCGGGTCAACGAAGAGAAAACGTACGAAGGAAGAACGCGGGGTCAAATCACCAAAAACAAAAAGTCTGCCTGGACAGGGGAATCACCGACAGTTTCATTTACGCAACACAAAAAGTGCTCTCTCTTCTGAATATACAGAATCTGAAAACAGATCTTTCCTTCAAAGAATTCAAAAACATGGTACTGGTTCAAACTAGTGATCGTCGGAGGTATCGGTCATGAACAACAGGAGAGAGACTCTACCTGAGGAGTAATAGGCGAGGGAGACGACAGCGTCAGAGACGAGCGAACGCGAAGTATCTGAATTTATTCTATCGAGATTTCATTCTTTCACATCGAACAAGGGGGTCAATTCGACCACCGAGCGTGGATCCCGTTCACCTCGTCATCGTTGGAACAAGGGGGAACCGAACCCTTCCGAAACCGAGAATCGAACCTTGCCGAAGCGAGAGTCGAACACTGACGAAACTCACTTCAGAGCGAGAACTTAACCTCGGTTGACAGCTAACCTCGCATAACCTCACAAAACTGCTTGTAAACATCGTCGGCCGATTCTTCCGCGTTCAGGATTAAAACAGGGGCAGGGGTTGACGAGAATGTGTGAGTGACTAGCCAATCATCGTGAACCTGATGTAAAGCCGTCAAATATTCCAGGGTTATGTCGGCTTCTTCGCTCCGCGCGCGAGACTGGATGCGGTTGAACGACACGGCAGGAGATAACCTCAAGTAGACTATTAGGTCCACCTCAAAATCGGAAGAGCTCTCGGCAAAAATCTTACAGTTCTCCAAAGATGAGCCTCTTCCTTCTCAAATCCCCCTAACCGTCGTCGGGCTTCTACGAAACAAT
The DNA here is from genome assembly GCA_018257835.1 of Euura lappo. Classification (NCBI taxonomy): domain Eukaryota; kingdom Metazoa; phylum Arthropoda; class Insecta; order Hymenoptera; family Tenthredinidae; genus Euura; species Euura lappo. The sequence continues at coordinate 76,423 of JAEUYN010000728.1, forward strand.
TCCCGCTATAAATCGACCGTTCCATTAGTTTTGTAGGAAGGTACGTTCTCTGAAGATGACGGTCCCTCATGGTCAATAACACATGGTGTTGGAAAGCGTAACTAAATCGAACGGGGTCCGCGTACATTTTGCCCAGTAAGTTAATGCCGGCTACGTTTCGATATTCTTCTAGAGGCTCTAATAGAACGAGAATATTTTTATCATCCAAAAACCTCTTAGAGAAGGTTGTTTTCCCACAACCAATGTTTCCCTCGACAACTATTGTAAGAGGTCGCCCGTTTCTTCTAATGACGCCCAGAGGAAGTTCAGGACTCCAAGTTGACGAGCTAATGAAAGTTTCCGACGTCTCTTCCCTTGGAAGACACGAACCTTGCTCTGAACGTGGAGGCGGAGACGAAACCAAAGAATCTGAAAGTTCCAACTGTCGAACCTGAGCCTGATCGCGGTTCAAGGGTACTTTGGGTACTTCTTCCCGACCTTGATAAGGAGCCAAACGATCCAAATGGACAACCTTGGCCTTGGCTCTGACAGAGCGCTGGATACGGTAGACCACGTCATTAATTCGGGTCACCACCACATAAGGTCCTTCCCATTGCGTTTGTAATTTCGGACAGCGGCCCTTCTCGCGACGCGGCTGGAAGAGCCAAACGCCATCGCCAACCTCGAACTTCAAGTCTCGAGCTCGGGCGTCGTATCGAGCCTTCAATTTGTCCGAAGCTAAAGCTAAACTAGGAAATCACTGTCACGAGCAAAATCATGTATTTCATCTAAACGACTTTGTAAGGAACAAGCAAAGTCGGTCTGATAAGACTCTGAGAGGGGAATTGGGCCTTTCTCAAGATCAAAAGGCAAGCGAAGA